>DVXP01004793.1:0-10068 GCA_018235645.1 Junonia grisea
GCCTCCCTGGCCATGCGCACGGACTCCAGCGTCTGCTCCATGACGTCACCAGTACTACTACGTCATACACGGCTCAGGGTCACTCACCGCCGGCCTCCCTGGCCATGCGCACGGACTCCAGCGTCTGCTCCATGACGTCACCAGTACTACTACGTCATACACGGCTCAGTCACTCACCGCCAGCCTCCCTGGCCATGCGCACGGACTCCAGCGTCTGCTCCATGACGCCGTCGTCTGCCGCCACCACCAGTACTACGATGTCTGTGGCGTGAGCACCGCGGGACCGCATCGCTGTGAAGGCCGCATGGCCCGGTGTGTCCAGGAATGTCACCTTCTCGCCTGACGGGAGTTTTACTGTAACAAATCATATAGGTAAGTTTTAAGGTATGTCCAAGTAGCGACTTTTAAGGATAATCTGTGGCAGCGAAGGAGTTTTTAAACACATAATGTGTTTATCAAATGATCTGAAAGTTTTTGTATTTATTAAAATGAATTATATTTTTTAGTTAGTATTTTCTAGAAACATAGAAGCTTAACTCTGTTCTGTCATTCTTCTTTTATTTTCTTCTTCCCTTCTTTTTTATTGCTTTTTTAAACTGGCAACGCGTTACTCTTCATTCTTCACCTAGTTAATCCTTATTTAAGATGGGCAATACATTTGTGACTAATCTGGTGCAGCAACATCGATGGATCACTTAACGTTATGAGACCTGCTCATCATCATTAATACTTATAAAAAATGTCTTCCTATAAACAAATCCTACCTTCAAAAGCTCCAATATGCTGTGTAATTCCGCCAAATTCAGTGTCAACAACGGAAGTGTCTCTCAACGCATCGAGGAGTGTCGTCTTTCCGTGGTCCACGTGACCCATCACGCAGACAACGGGTGGTCGGGGGCGAAGCCTCTCTGGAGGCGCGGGAGGGGCGGGTACTGCGTCTTTATTCTGATGAAGAATGAAGGGGAAAAAGATGTGGTCATGAAAATTGTTATCAACATATTGTCACTGGAAAGGTTATCATAACAGAGATGATATCGTGATTTAATACAATATCTGTGGAAATGTGAGTCCTATTAACTCATTTGACATGAATATTCTTTCTGTAATACCCACTAAGAACAGATTATACGAAAATCTAATGATAAAGGGATAAATAGATTTGTATGTAAAACATATGCACCTAAAGCAAAAGTTCAATTCCAAACTTGGTATATAAAAAAGCTGATTTAAGTTTATATTAAGTTTATTTCAATTAGAGCCGAGATGGCCTAGTGGTGTGAACATGTGGATCTTAATCAAAGGTCGCGGGATCAAACCGTTTTTTTTATGTTCCAATTTAAGTTGATATCGCCTATTCTGATAACTGTGTTGAACACTACTACCATGACAACTTTTTACAAATACTTTTTTTACTTTTACTATTTATTTTTATTTTTTTAAAAAGCACTATTTTCCTTACCTCCTCTTTCTCCACTTCCTCATCAGGTCTAGCAATGAGCTTGAATCTACAGCCAGATATCTTTACGACATCTCTTATAATTTGCGGATTATGTATCACTGTATCTTTTCTGTATACAGTGTCGGATGTTTTATCAGCAAACTCTAGGGCTTTGAAGACATGTTCTGGAAATAATGTTATTTGTATTCAACAATATGTCCAAAATGTGGGGGGCTACTAATAATAAGATAATAGGAAGAATTTTACGTTTGTTAAGTAATTTATAAATTATATTTATTTTAAATAATTCACATTTATGAACATGACGATAACTACTACATAGCACATAAAGTATTTTTAAACTGACAGTACCACTATTTCATAAAAATTATTTAAATAAAAGGGATTTTTAAAAATTTAATTCTGTATTTTTATTTCTGTAAACTTTTCCACACCCTGCAAGTTTAATTATACTCTTGCGCTTATCTTGATTAATGGTTAGGAGCAAGTAATTTTAATACATAACAAGATTTAACACTTGAAACTGTACAAACCAACTTCTTTGTTCAGCACACTAGCTATTTCCTGCACAGTCATATTGCGCCATATTCCCACTACCTCTGAACCTGCCTTCGGTGCGTACCTGATCACTCTCTTGCCTTGGTTCTCTACGGCCTACAAATTTTACGATAAATTAGTTTTACGACTCATGTTAACAAGATAACAAATAAATGACTAATTTTATTTATTAAAAATTATTATAAAAATTAGTGTTAAAATTCAAATTTAAAATTAAATATACCAATGTTTGACAATATTTACTAAAATTTTCCAATAGTAAGAATTTCATTTAGTAAATCTCTGTATAGATAGGTAGTTATTAAATATGTAACTAGCTAACCTTTTCTTCTGAAGATTTCCGTTTTTTGAAACAAATACTTGATGCTGAAAGATGTCTTCTATTGTTCCAAAATATTTTTGTGTAATCTTTACCAGTTTCTTGTAGGAAATATTCAGTTTTTAAATGTCTAAGCGGTAACCTTAAAAAATAAAATACATAGAATACGAGGTCAATTTTAAACATTTTAAATATTGTAATGCATATATATTTACTGAAATTTTAATATTTTATACAAAAAATTAAAGAAACTTGAAACTTACCATCTTAACATAACACTTCTAAACATTGTTGTGTAATAATGTTTATGCTTGTTTAATGGGTTATTTGAATTACTTATGTCGTAATTAAAACATTTTACTGGTTTTATAATGTAATAGTAAGACCGTTGCTGTTACAAATATTTTCATTTAATATTATAACATAATATAACCTTAAAACTGAAGTCTGAAACATAACCTTACTAAAGTTATGTCAAATTTTGTCTATGCCAAAATAGATCTCGATATTTTACAACTTATGAAAACTATCTTGACTTGTTTTGTAGATAGCCTAGATAGATAGATATCTAGAATTCTAGATGTATCTAACGATTTCATTCGATTGATATCTATCTATAGAATGATGAATGAGTAGATATCTAATGAAAATTGAATCAATTATTTTATATGATGTCAATTAAATTTTATAAAATACAACGGATAGATATTTAATTATTTAGATATGCTTTGTACTTTGTCTCAATAAAAATTGTACAAGTGTTAGCAAAGATATGTCAAATTATTTTCTTTTTTCGGAAAGTTTTTATTTTACAGTGTAGCAGAAAAAAAAAAACAGAATTTTATTTATCGCTTTTCAATTCAAGGATACAATTTAGAAAACGTTTCGATTATAATTACAGTTTTGGTTTCATTTACCTACGAATATCTAGATACTTTTGATTTTGACTAGACATATCTATCTATAGATATACTTTTTTATTGAAAACCAGTCATAGACAATTACTATTTATGTCCGCCATTCATTCTTTTGAGTTGCTTTTTCGTTTTACGATTTCGTAGAGAGCACCATTTGTCATCGAGTTCGACGCAACATCATAGCATTACAAATTACGTAGAAGCAGAATCCTCTGCAAACCAATAACCTGGACTGATCAAAGTTGTGCCAATAACAATTCAGTGTAACAGATTTATAATTCACCTGTGCGACGAGATCGTATCTTAGGTCCAGTGATGCTTTTACTTGCCTTTAACGTTATCGGCCGCGACGTTTATTCGAGTGCCTGATGGTGTGGAAACTATGTGCGAATAGCTACACAACACAGAGGGACTCAGCATGGGGGCCTTTTTAAACAAGCCCGAGACTAAGAAGTATAACGAGAGCGGAGAAGGTAACGGTCTTCGCTATGGCGTGGCGTCGATGCAAGGCTGGCGCGTGGAGATGGAGGATGCTCACCACGCGCAGCTCACTCTAAACGGAACTCTATCGGACTGGTCTTATTTCGCCGTATTCGACGGCCACGCGGGTGCACGGGTGTCAGCTCACTGTGCGGATAATTTGCTCGAGAGTATCTTACAGACCGAGGAGTTTCGGCGCGACGACATAGCGGAGGCGATACGCGCCGGTTTCCTAGATCTCGACAAGAAGATGCGAGAGCTGCCGGAGCTCTCAAACGGCGAGGAGAAATCGGGATCGACGGCAGTGTGCGCGTTCGTGTCTCCCAAGCAGATATACATAGCTAATTGCGGCGATTCCCGAGCGGTACTCGCACGGAATGGAGCGCCTATATTCGCTACGCGAGATCACAAGCCAGAATTACCGTCGGAGAAGTCGCGTATAGTGCAGGCCGGTGGGTCTGTTATGATACAGCGTGTGAATGGTAGTCTGGCGGTGTCGCGAGCGTTAGGCGATTACGAGTACAAGAAGGTGCTGGATCGTGGGCCGTGCGAGCAGCTCGTGTCTCCAGAGCCTGAGGTGTCGGTACACGAGAGGCTCGATTCCGAGGACGAGTTCCTGGTGCTGGCCTGTGATGGAGTGTGGGACGTGATGAGCAACAAGGCTCTCTGTGCATACGTGCACTCGTTACTCCAGCTGACGGACGACCTTGTGGCAATCACCAATCAGGTCATTGACACGTGTCTTTATAAGGTAAATATGAGATCTGTAATCCAATATGCTTGTGATGGTCACGCCGTTGTACCGCGCATTGACTATTTATCAATAGAAGGTCTTAATCTTGTTAGCATTGCAGTAAATCAATGGTAGTATGAAACAATGGAAAGTCTTTTGCTAATATTTACATTTGTAATAACATTGATTTTATATCACATGCACTAACTTATTATAAATAATAATTTTTTAATTTCAATTTAATGTTGATTTTGATGGGACATACTACTTATACGGCATGCATACTTAAATAACATTGCATTTTAAATCAAATAATAATAACACAACATAATAAACTTTTTACTTCCAGCTGGGTAATACAAGAAATATCATTACTTCATGAAATCTCTCTAAATTTCAATGACTGAAGACACTAACCATATAAGAGATTCTTAACAAGATTATAATATTATTTATAAAACTTAATTAGTAGATCAATATTACACACTTAACATATCATTGGTAATTGATGAATACTGCATAACTTTTTCTATAGGAACCAAATTTGAACAAAATAACATGTTGTTCAAAATTTGACCTTATTACAAAAAGTAGCTAAAAGGTAAACAGTATTGGATTAATACTTTTGATCCCAACAATATGTAAAAGAATATACAAGTCTTTGTATTTGTTTTCATTACCATAAAATAATTTTCTAAAAAAAAAAAAAAAACAGAAACCATAGCCACTATTTTTCATAAAAAATACTAACATTACAAATTTTATAGAGCATTTGTGTGAGTTATATGTTTTAAATGTCATGATATTTTATGCATGGATGATAATTTGACATATAAAATAATGTAGTCATTTTTACCCCGACTATATATATAATTGGAAGAAATTATTTTTAGCAAAGATTCTGTTAAGAATTGATTATCTATTCTAGGATATACATTCATAATTATTTGTATGTGCTTAATAAGTGTCTTAAAAGGTAACAGGCTCTGATTTCGAAGTCTATACAAAGCAATTATAAATTTAATGAAATTTATATTTGAGGAAAATATGCTTTGTAAGTCTCAATATGATGCAATCTTTGCAGTAGGGAAACAAATTCAAAACTTGAATTGTTGAAATTATAATACTTATTTATTGAGCCGAGATGGCCTAGTGGTGCGAACATGTGAATCTTAACCAACGGTCACGGGTTCAAACCCTGGCTAGCAGGTTTTCAAGTGCTAAATTTGTGTTTAAATTCATTTCGAGCCGGTGAAGGAAAACATTGTGAGGAAACCTGCATGTGCCGGAAGAAATTCTGACACATGTATATCCACCAATCCACAGTGGAGCAGCAGAGCAAGATACCTTTTCCCTAATAGGAGAAGAGGCCTATGCCCAGCAGTGGGATACGTACAGGCTGTGTTCAGTTCATTGAATTAAAGCTTAATAGATATATGCATCACCACAAAATAGTTGCTCCTAATATTTGTTTTTGTTTTGATATATTTGACAAGAACAGGTTTGTATGACAGGGAAATATTGAAAAAATTATACATGAAAGATTATTTTAAGAAAAACCCTACTATGAAAATGTAAATAAACCACAACCATTTACTTTGTGTTCCTAAAGGTTTTTCTATGATTTGTCACGCCGAACTGTTTTCATTGTATAATTCTCTTGCAGTCAAAATCATTGGTTAACAAGTCAACAGTAAAATGTCATAATAATTTTTGAAAATTGAAAGTAATTTTTTTTATGTTTATAGTCTTATAAAAAGTCTTTAAATATCAAGAACAACTCTATTATGTAGTGTTTCATTCAACCAATAGCAGAAATTGTGTCATGCTGCATTTATGGAGCAACAAAGACTTCATTCATAGCAGATTTTCAATATCGGCGATACCATTCATTATTCTTTGACATAGAAAATGTGCTGTTTGATCATATTTTAAACATTTCTAATGATATCAATTGCAAGTCTTTGTATTTATATTGACATATATTTTTTGTAAAAATACAATGTTATAATAATATTTCATAAAAACTTTAAAAATTATCTAATATTTACAGAGAAAATTTTATTAACTTTCTTAAATTTTAGATATTATTTGGTGCTTATATCGATTTTAAATTTTAAATCATTTTAAAATTTGAAAAATCATTTGCTAAGCTAAATACCTGTCCAGATAAAATGTAATGATAAAATTTATGTAATATATGAGCTGTGTGACATATTGAACTCCCTAATAAGAGTCAAACTGTAGCCCCTTTAGCTCCTTCGCTTTCGGAAATTTACAGGCTATAATACAAATCAAAACCAATTGAACCAAACCACCTAACCCCACCGCAATCTTTCCAGGGAAGCAAGGACAACATGAGCATCGTCTTAGTAGTGTTCCCCGCCGCGCCGAAGCCGAACCCGGAGGCCCAGCGGGCTGATCGCGAGCTGGACGAGACCCTCCGGCGAAGACTCACAGGTTGCTATTACAATATACTGCATGCCTGCGCGCACACGCGGTCCAACAGACAGACGGACAAAAGTGACGGGAGTGAGGTCCAAGGATGATGATTTTGATATGGGTGGACCAATTGCTGTTGACTTAGGCCCTTCTCTCATTCTATTCGAATTCGAAGCTATTCAGATGCTATGCGACAGAGATGCAAACCATGATATCCTATTGTCATGAATGTCAAATGAATCGCCGACGCGTCGCGTCGTATGCGGAACTAGGTGAATTTGTATGGCGGCTACTACCAAGCGACGCGTATGACGCTAGTACGAAATACAAATTTTTGAGAATCGCTTCGTGAGAGAAGGGCCTTAGGCTTAGGTTAATAGGTACTTAACTGTTCATAATGGGTTCCGACGCTAGGTGATTCGATAATTCGTAAGCTGGACGAGATGGTTCGACGAAGGCTCACAAGTTGCTATTACAATATACTGCATGCCTGCGCGCACACGCGGTCCAACAGACAGACTGACAAGATTGACGTGAGTGAGGTGCAAGGACGATGAATTTGAAATAGGTAGACTTATTGCTGATGACTTAGGCTTAGGTTGATTGGTACTTGACTGTTTGGGTTCTGACGCTAGGTGACGTTCAAACTGCGAGCTGGTCAAGACTCACGGGTTGCTTTTACAATATACAGCATGTCTGCCCGCACATGCGCTCCAACAGACAGACGGACAAGAGTGACGGGAGTGAGGCGCAAGGACGATGATTTTGAGATGGGTGGACCAATTGCTGATGACTTAGGCTTAGGTTTGATGATGAATAATTGGTGCTTATCTGTTAATAATGGGTAAAAACAAACATATAGACAAGAGTAATGGTGCAAGAGGTGGATGATGAGTTGGGTCACGTGGCTGATGATTTAGTGGGCTTTAGTGATCGGGGTTGTGTAGAATGATTGGTATTTAATTATTGTTATGATACTGTGTAGCGCATACACAGATTTAGTGTGCCAAACCCGATTAAAGTGACATATGAATTTAAAATAAAATGTGATGATATCGAGTTTGATAGATTATTTGGATCTTACTGACATCTTTGGTCTTTGGTAGTGTGTAGTGTTTATATTTTGCAATATACTCTTTGGATATGTGTACGACACTGGTATACCTTAGCGTCAGAGCCACATTATTAACAATTACAGTTTACAAACCAATAATACATAGATCTTTGACTATTAAAGTAGTGGTTTTAAGTCATCAGTAGTTTGTCCTAAAGTGCAGATCCAAATGATTCGTCTGATTCCCCATCACCAGATAGCCAATAAGAATTAGTGTTACCACAGCCTTGCTTTTTTGGTGGCACAGTGTGTTTAGTACAGGATTGAAGTATTACAAGTTAAGGAGCCTGACCAGACGAGGCACAGTCATACTAGGGGTACAGGGGTACAGATGTGCTGAACGCATACAATTTGTATCCCTAATTTGTAGTAGAGGTACAGTATGCATTCAGTCAGTTCTAAGTTCCTGGCGGGAAGTTTTTGACATTTGTTCCTTGTCTGTCCAGGCAGCTTCGTGAGAAAATTTAGCTTAGGAAAGTTGTCTTGTGGAAAGTTAATGTGCATTTGTTAGATAATTACAGGTAAAGGATCATAATTATAGTAGCGATGGGTGAATACTAGTAATTAGTCAATTGAAACAATATTTATATTTTAAAGTTTTTAATATAGGGTAAATGATAATTTTAATGTTATATTTAAATCGAATTATTTACATAAACATAGGTTTAAATTATATTTAAAATCTCTAATATCTACTTCTTTCAAACATTAGTACAATACATAAAACTGAAAATCAAGGCTAAGCGACCCAAGAGTTTCATATTATAGAAACCTATAAATGATTCAAAGATTTTACCTATACTATAAATTTTGTAAAGCATTCAATGGATTAACCTAATCCAAATATTTTAACTTAGAACGGACCACCGAGCCTTAGTATAGTAGTAGGATAAAAAAACTCTTCATATAGTATTTTCACACTCAAAATTCAGTGTTGGGTCTAAGGCTGTATTATGACTTCTAATTCCAGCCAGTCAGCGGTCACGTGACATACCTTTTACGTACTAATTGATTGTCACGTGACTGTTGACTTACTGAAATTTAGAGATTATAATACGGCCCCTGGATACATTCAAGCCTGAAACAAAATAAATTACGAAAAGAATTGGTAAAACCGTTACCACTTCAGTCAGTTGCGGGGACTACTGCGCCTAGCTTTCATAAGAAATCCCAAAAATATAACTTAACTGTATAATATAAAATAATGAAGTCGCCTTAAAAGTGCGTTGTACGTTGTATGATTCATATTGTGATAAAAACATATAATCAATTTTATCGACTCACAATCTCTGAGAAGGTCGTTAATTCTTAATACGTTATTCGTGTAATAAACGAAAAATTAAAAACGTTTCTATTATTACGTTTCAAGGTTCTGAAAATGTATTGTAAACATTTAAATTTGGTTTTTAATTAATGACCGTTAAAATGGCGTCGGATTTAACGTTTAAATTTAGAATGTAAGTTTGTTACGTTTTTAAATGTTAAATATTCAGTCGATCATGGTGGATTTTTTCATTTATGTCAGGGGTACAGAATAGGTGCATAGGGTCCCTTTTATCCAGAAAAAGAATTTCCTAAGGGATAGAAAAATACTTAAGGACGATCATTTAGCATGTTTCGCTATACTGATACAAACTGAACTGTTTAAAGAAATCTGTATTAATGCTAAGAATCCCACGGGAAAAACTTAGCATGTACCAACAATAGTATTATTCTTTATTGTACCAGAATAAAAAAATATAGACATTTTGCGAATTTATTTCGATGCCTAGATATTAATATTGTTACTTCTTAAATAATAATCCACTTGCGCATACAAATTCAAGGATATATCTATTGAATAACATTTGTACATGTAAGATTTATAATGTCTTATATGATTTTCAATTATGACAAAAATTCGATGGTATATGATTTTATAACTAGATATCAAATCGACGGTTGAAAGGCTATTTGGTCTAAGCGCCAATTTTTTGACATATATATTTTTATACATATTTAGATAGAGAACAATTTGCTGATTCCAAATATGTATAAAAATATATA
>DVXP01004794.1:0-10067 GCA_018235645.1 Junonia grisea
ATTTTGTAGCTCCATTGGTGTTGAAAATTTCTATGGGCGACAGCATTCACTTACCATCGGGTGATCTGTCAGCTCGTTTGCCGTCCTATGCCATAAAAAAATATTACTATTAATTATTAATATAGACTATATTATAATTACTGTACAATGCTACATTACCCGTGAAATTATTTTAGGGATAATGTAGCATTGTAAAAGAATTTTTGAAATCGGTTCAGTAGTTTTTAAGTTCATTAATTTTTACATATACTATAAATACACATACAAATTCTTCTTTACAACAATAGTATCGAAGTATAAATAACAACGTTGTTCTCATTAGTAACGTAAAACCTGCATAATACAATACCGGTCCTCTCACAATACCGGTCTGCAGTCAGAGATTAGTTGCTATCAGACGGATTATCTCATCTTCGCTCTTACAGCCTTTATAATATTCAGTACAAATAATTATTGCACCGGAAATTACATATCTTGAAATAAAGTACTTTAATTTTTAATAGCAGTAGAAATTATTATGTTTTGTGTTATTCTTCTGTCTTAATAGCGTTTATACACTTTTCATTTTAAAATTATTTGCACATACTAAAATATCTATGCATTTCAAACGAAACCATAATTTTTAAAATAAGTTCAGTGATTTCGGAATTTACTTCGCACGAACTTTTGTTATTGCTTTTTAGTTTAGTGTAGATTTTATTTTAAATCTACATGAAATACCTACTCAAAAGTTATTTGCCAGCATTGCAGCAGTATATTTTGTTACAATAATGATTTCGGTAATAACTGTAATAACTGAACCGACGCACTTTAATGACAGCGCTAATTGATTATTATTTGTGAAAACAAAATTTAAGCGAGAATTTTACGATAATTATAATGCTCTACAAACCTGCGTGTACATTAACACGTACCTCGTAAACAATCAAATAGTACCTATACGTATTAATGAACACAACCGTTATTTCGTAATAAAATTTTATTGGGATCAAATCTAACAACGGGATGGTAAAGTCAGCGTATAAAGTACAGAACAAATCATTTGGCAAAGGTCTATAAGCGATTTTTTTATTACTGAGTTTAGTACCTAACTGTAAGAAATTTGTATTGTGACTAAAGCATATTATGTTCAACAAACAATACACTTACATTGCACATACAAACTTGGCAACGTTATCCTTAAAAATCATAATGCATATTTAAAAAATGTAATATTAGTATTTTTTTGTAATCCAGGTCAGGCATTTTCATCACGTAGTATTATGGTGCTGGTTCATTGACCCAGCTGTTTCGTAAGCCATTGTTTTTTCTGTTATTAGTACCGGAGCTTTTGTTCGTGCTCGAGATTTTTCCTCACAAAGTCTGGTAGTAATTATTCCGTGATCTTTTATGAGGCACAGAAATGACTGAGGAAATGTAGGCTGCAAGCAAAATTTTTTCCATAAAGCATATTGTGCAAAATTACTGTTGCATTTATGCCGTTCACAGCGCTAAGGTGGCATAAACGATAGAACCTTAGTTTGAAAGGTTCAGAAATACTGTCAATTATTAAAAGCTAAAAGAGATTTTTAAATAATTATTATTTGTTTTTAATTATAAAGATTTGTACTTTAAAAAAATGTTATTAATGTAATAGTATCTTATTTTACCCCTGCGACTTCACGACATCCCTATGGTTTCTTTCGAAATGGTAATACCAATTCCATATCAGATAACGCGACCAAAGATTAAGTTTTTCTCATTTATGGAAAAAAGCGTTTATTAAATTCGTTTCAGAGTAACCGAAGCCGTACGGAAGTGACCACGTGCGACCACAATTATCGAGCGCAATGTGATATTAGAATGTAATGTATTCGAAAGCCAGTGGTCACGGTCGGGTTACGGGCGATAGGGGCCGCCACCTGCCGTTAACGCAGCCTTGCACATGGCTGGATCGTACGCCATGTGCGATATGATCGATATACCTTCCTCTACTTGTATAGTTTCCATTGTTTCCCTATCGATGGATATGTCTTAGGTTGGGAAATATTATGGACCAGACGGGCCAGGTTTTATGTACATTAAATGTTACTCAGACTAGTTGACGTTTATGGTTACTGCTCCATTCTCGTTGATCGTAGAAAGACATTTTATAGCCTTTAACTGTTCTCATTAAACAGTTTATTTAATACAAAAATAAAGTAAATTAGACTAGTAATTTTCAAGATCAATGCACACAAATGTACTCCTTCTTCGTAGAAGACTGTTATACTTAAAATAATTTTTTTTAAACAAAATGATTAACACGTGTAAGTATGACATACAGCACATTCGAAATGTCTTGTTTTATTTTCGACATTACAAGTTCCTATTAGATATTTTCATGTAGGTTTTCAAATCCGCATTAAACAGCAGACATTGCGTGAGACCGTCCCGGGAGTCGCTTGTACGCCTTTATTTCTATTCTAAACAACACTGTTTCCTATTTAAGGGGAAATGGGCCTTTGTTGCTTTATGATAAAGGCGATAATCATGTGAACGTGTATGTTTATTCGTGCGACTCGCTTAATTACTCGACAGTGACGAATAGAAGCTGCGTGTTGCGAAATTCCTATGAAATCTTTTACAGTCAGCGGTAATTGTTACTGCAGTGATATAGTCTATGTTTTGCATTCAATTGTATTGTACCTGTAACGGATCTGTAATAATTGAAGGTTACAAGGTTTAGGTTATAAATTTCCTTCAATAAAGTTTTTGACAATCAAATGTTTAGTGTTTGTACAGGATAGTCAATAACTGGGTAAGTACTTGTACGTGTAATACACATTTAATAGTAACGTAATAATCATCTAGGCAAGTTACCTAAGATAATAAAATGTTTAACAAAATGAAATTGCAATTGAATTCTTTGGAAAACCTTAACGCCACATTTATAAAACTACCTAATATTATGTAGATACTTAAAACAAATTGATTATTTAGATTAAGTAAATTAGGAAACAATTTCCTCTGTACGCATTTCGCACTATATTACAATCTATAGACGTTACTAAAAATAACATGAAACCTTAGTAATTCGGTGTTTCTCGAGGGCACACGTCCTACGAGTACGTTAGTGCCGCCTAACGAGCGGTCTAGTGTTATAGATCGTTCCGACGTGCCTCGTGCGATGAGCTGTGAACTTGAAGCTTAAATTTTTGTAATGGATAAAATCTGATTTGTGAAAAGTTTTCGATGGACGCAACTTTCGTTCGTGGAATAGAAATTGCGATTCGAAAAGAAGATACTCGTCACGTAAGTATTCTAGACACATTAGAGCCTTAAAACTCTTAAAAGGTTAGGTTTTTTATTTACAGCATTTGTTACTGTTGTTTCTATATTATTCGTCAAGTTACAAAGAGGAATTTAAGTTGAATAAAAATGGTTTCACGAAGTTTTGTTAAAGACATAAATATGAATAAATAAGTATTTGTCACCGAGATAATGACAAATGAATATATCTGTATTTTGTATTATAAGCGAAGTTATGCCAAACCATTAACATTATTAATGATACCTTTTCTTAAATTTCAGGTACGTTGAAACGTTCTTCAAAACAGTAAGTCGCTAATTTTACTTTAGAATGTTTGAGAAAGAGCAAAAGGCTTACGAAGTTTAACCATTTCCAAAACAATGTCAAACAATATATCATACTTTGCAATATCGTGGAAGGACATTCGACTCCGTCGGGTGGGTCGTTTAACATAAATATTTGCAATTAAAATTAAGCTTCAGCGCCCTATCCGTGCTATTATTCAAATTGCACACCACAGGAGACCTCAGAAAGTTCCAAATTAATTAAGAGGGCCATAAGACGGCCCGTTAAGGAAATAACAATGGCAGTCCCTTGCATCCTTATTTATTGTAGCCAAGAGGACTATTTCGCCCCCGTCACCGTCTCGAGGATTTCGGTTACCCCCTTAGCGCGTCTTTAGCATTTCCCATATTTAGTATCCCGTGCGACCCCTTCGATGCATTCTCCTCGGATGCCTCGCTAATGCGAGACTTCGTGGCTTGTGAGACAAAAGTTTCTCTTGAAGAGGGTACACTCGAACAATTCCTGTGGTAATACTAATCACGAGCATACATTTTCAACATGTTCTAAGTTATTCGAGTCTTGAGGAAAGTTAGTCGAGTGTGACATTAATGCCTAAAGTAAATTGATTTTTGTTTGAAATATTATATATTTTTTTAATTCTTTTTAAAAACATTCATCTTGTTGATTAATCAATAGTATTTCTGCAATACACATTTTCAAAGGCATTAATACAATAAAATAAATCAATTTAATGACAAAGTCTTGATTAAAAATGTTTCTTATTTTAATGAAGAGAAATACCAAAGTAAAACAAGTTTAAGCTTAATATGCGATCGTACTTCAGTTAAAGCCGACCACTCACTGTGTAGGGGGAACGTAAGAACCTCAACATGCCCCAATTTGGAGGCATGCTTTTTATTAAGCCGTAATTTTTATTATAATAGGTATATTAGGGAAACATTTTTCTCATAACCTTGTACTTTTTAAATTATTTGATATTTCATTATCTTCGAGATTTCTTTTATATTTGATTTAATTAAAGACTATTAATTAAGACACGGTACTCAGATAATGATCGTCGAATACTTAATGAAGTAGGTATGTCTTGTAATGAACACTTGTAAATTGATTTTAATTAGTAACGTGGACCTTAATTAAAAATAACGAATTCAGAGATTGAAGTCATCGAACGTTACAAAAAATACCTTGTTCTTTTTTAACTATTTTACTAAAAAATTTAAAAGTTTTTAATTAATTAATTAAAAATTAAACTGATATGGTATATACGGTTAATTATATTGTTATGCCATGATATGATTGTTAATCATATTATAACTAAATGAAAATATTGTCGCGAAAAATATTGTCTTCCGTCTTTCCAGAAATCTTAAAGACACAATGTCAACATTGACTCAACAATTCTATGAAGAGATAAGTTAGACGAGCTGACCGTGTATCGTTTACCTCATTATCAATAGGTCATTGAACTAAACAAGCGATAAGACGTTACGTCACTGATTCTCTCACGAGTGTGATTGATTAATGATTGTCTATTCCAACGATTTTATTTTTTTTTAAGAATGCTTATATCTGATTTAGAAAATTCGTGTAAGTATAGTTATAGGTATACCGTATAAAATTACAATACGATTTACCCAAGGATAAGAGTAAATAGTAAGAAATTAATGTCAGCTAATCTGGAATATACCGAAATTTTACGCGACTAAGCGAGTTACGCGTCCGCAAAGAATATGTAATTTTCCGTAAAAATAATATAATTTAAACACGTGTAAATTTAAAATAAATCATTTTTATATTATTCGTTATATTAACATGCATTTATGGAATAATTATGCAAAAATATGTGAATAATGGTTCATAAGAAATTTCTAAATGCATGAAATTTTCCAGACGGCCAGGCGTAAGAAGAATGCGTTTTGTCTAGCTGCCTGCCCCCGGGCGCGTTGACAAAGAAAAACTGCGAATGCAAAGCTTTATACTGGCATGTTTCTAGTCTAGCAGAACACAAAGTGTCCTTGAATATTAAAGAAAAATATAACAAAATAAATGATTATTTATGCTCTTAGTCGAAGTGCAATGTTATTTACTTATTTAGGTCTTATTATACCTAGTTGATAGTTACAAAAACATGTACTGATGATATTAAACAAAAAAATACTAAATAATATCAGGCTATGACAATAATGTCTCTAGAGGAATAATGATAATCGTCATCATCAACCAAACTTATAAATATTACGATTTAACTGGTAAAACTCCTAGAAACATCGCACTAACTAATAAAAATTCAAATAAGAATTTTCTTTCCGAATAAAACAAAATACAGTACAATGTATGCATATTGCGATACGAAGAAGGAACGAAGATACAGCGCGGTCTTATTGTGCTTATTTCACTCGTAACGGCGCCGTAAAGCGTGAATGTAGTTGCAAATGGCTGCAGGAATTCTGCTGAATAGACTGATTTGTTAGCTATCGGTATTCAGACTGATTTCTCTAGGTTTCTATCGAAATGTACATAGAGCTGTAATCGTACTTTTTTAAATTAAAATATTAAATAAATTAGCTTACTAAAAATTTATATGCGTGAAGTTAGTTCAATGAAATTGACACCTGCATCTGACATAATTTGGACAACAAAAAATTTTTTGAAGTTTATATCTGTTCTTAAGGAATTATACGAAGTGGCGTTCTTCTAAAGTGATCTAAATCAAAAGGAATGTTTACATTCGCCAATCTTGATAGACACTAACATGTCACGGAATGTGTGACAAGGTCGATTTGCGGCTACGATATATGACACTTGCGGTCAGATGTATTGTGACTGATTGATGTTTCCTAGCCGACGACAACGACAACAGCCGCAGCATTTTGTATTTATCTATTCCTTATATCTGCCATGAATTAATGTCAGTACACTCTTAAATAATAATCACATAAATTAATGTCAAGTTTAATTATAATGTTTTGTGTTAATGCATAATTAAGGACACTAAATATAAAAGTCTGTCTAAGTTGTGTTGCATTAATTAGTTCGCATTTGGGCGCACTTGTTTACCTTTTAACTCATGTGTTATACCATATATTTAAAGTGGAACAAACAACACGGCTACTTAATGTTAATCAAATAAACAAACCATTACTCGCGCTAATGACTCCCAAACGGCGGGGCATACCTTTTCCCGGGATGTTTTATTATTATCCGCATTATATTTTATCAGCATTTAGTTTAGCGAAAGTGATCCCACTGGCATTCCGCCAGGACTATGGATATCACGACAGACAAATATTTTGGGGCCAATTCATTTGAGCCTATACGCGCCATATATTCTGCTTCTATTTGCGTGTAGGCTTAGCACGAATTTTAGTTTATTGCTTTGATTATATTGTTACGACTAGTTCTCGATAGAATGATCAAAGGCGTCACTCAAGTTTTTACGACTAAAGCTCTTAATATTGATTCTTGTAAACGAAAATAACAACATTTGTTGCCAACATCAACGAAATCTCTTTTTCTCTTTTAATTTTTTAATGTGTTAATAAATAAATAATCAATTACTTCCGTGACATTTTTAACATACATATTTAGAGAGAGTAGAGAGGAAGTATCATAATATTTTTATGAGTTTGTTCATGTTAATAATTAGATCAATTTTTGTTGGTTAATTATTGGTGTATTGATTTGTTGCGTTGTTGTAAAGAGCTATCATAGTTCGTTCGTTCGTTACTATAGTATAATAAAATATTATAAATGTGATTAAGACTCATATACCTATTATGCTTTATAACTAACGAACTCTAAACTGTCAGACAAAGCTGATGAAATTTTTGACGGCGGAACATTTTAGATGCGTTTTGAATATTAAATATTTTATTACAAATCCATTTAGCTACACAAACTGTAAAGTGGATGTTTTGACGCGGAAATAAAAACTGCTTTTATATTTTAATTGATATTAATTAAAGTCTTTGAAAGAAACTTACTATTTTTAGTCAAGGGAAATAAAATTGGGTTAGTTGGTTAATGAAAACTTCTTTCTGTGTTTCCTAGCTAACGGTTCTGTTAGTAATTAAATGAGTTAACGTTTCTTTTTGTGTTTATTCATATAAAAACTCAAAAGCGAGTAAAAAATAACGCTGAAACGGTAGTTTTCTCCTTACCTAGTATTCCTAGTAGTTTTTTTTTCGTTTTGTTAGCAGTAGGTACGGGAAAATCCTAGATATTCTAGTGGCGCGATATAACTGTGAAGGGAATGAACGCTATAAACCTGAGCTGAACTTGTAAACTACGCTAAGCTATAGAATTTCGTAAAAAGTGCACAACACGGCTCTTTTCATAGTAAGCGAAGCGGATTTTTGTGCTTTTTTCTTCTTTTTACAAAATACCACATATTCGTGTTAACTAGTTCAGGAAATGTAGAGTAAGAACGAAATAGAATATTCCTTCATTACTAAAATTTTGTATAGGTTTTTATTTGGAATTTTTACAATCTTTTGAGAAAAAGTTGAGATTTCAGATTCATGGACCAACAATAGATATACATTTTTATTAGCTCAAAATCAGTTTTTACTATGTTTTTTCGTTCGCTATAAATAGCCGAAGTAGTAACAAATAAAAATTGATAAACGCTAAACAGATTGAGATCCGGACGTGCCGGCCGATAAATTTTCGAATAACCATTACAATGATGCTTATGATGTCTAAGATTACATTAAAGTTTAACGACCTCGCGACTTGTAGTTGTGAGAAACAACATTTTGTACTAGGAAGGCTAAAAATACCTACAGAATTAGGTCTACTGGACGTCGACATGACTATTATATCTGCAGTGAATTCATTTTACTTTCTTTTACAGCGTTATAAATTATTTTTACGACGATGTTCTAGAAGTTTAATTATTGATCGAAAGTTAGATAAATTATAACAAGATATTAATATAATTCCGCCTTAAAGGCAAGAATGTTCAATCTCCTTCATTCGCAATCTCGCTATCAAAACACTTTAAAATTTTATATTTTTAAATCTACTAGTAGTGATTGATAGTTGTTTTTATTTCATGAAGTCTGTTTACAAACAAATCGTTTCGTTCAAAGTTTGTGTACTTTATAACTTCTTACCGATTTTATAGCTACTTCAGAGTTTCATAATGTTTGATAGCTTGCGAAGTACTGTTAGGGAGTCACTATTGTAAAATCTATACTTAAAACATGAAAGGGTTCGTGGTGTACTAGTCATGAAAATTTTCATTTGGATTATGAAATGTAGTCTTTCTATTATATATTTTATTTTTGTCATATCACAAAGTTGGTATAATAAACGTTGCTATTAACAGACGAAAAGACGAAAACTATTAATGATTTTTACTCGTATAAAAAATCTAAAAATAGAACGAAATAAAGCTACATCCACCAAACATACTAAAGATCGATTTCCACGTCTATAGAAAACATCAAAGCTGTACAGTCGACTTGAAAACGAGCATCAAGAACATTTCATTAAGTCAACGGACCCGAAAACAGATTTGTACCGCAATAACCGCCTATTGACTTCAAAGCCTATTCGCAGTACACCTTTAAAACCCTACTTTCTGCCTGAGGAACGCAGAGTTACGAAACTCGTGGAGGCGAAATGCCCTTTTCATTAGGCCAATGTTCTTGGAGTGGAGGTTTTTTTCATAAGTGCCATTTAGGATTTTATTTGACCACTTATTTTGCATTTGGTCAAGATTTTAAAAAGTATTTCTCCAATAATTTGTACAACATTTTGGTAAGAAAAAATATCACACATTTGTTGATATTTCAATATAGTACAATTTAGTTGTAAAATAGTGCAATAGTAATTTACAAGTAGGTATGTTATATGTTCGAAATTATGTTATTTCTACTTACCAACATAATGTAATATCATTTACTATTTTATTTCGTTCTTTTTACTTATATTAATCCAATATCGTCCTTTGTGTCGGTAATGTTTGTCCCGCCAGTATCCACACAGACGATATTCATATTTGAAATTCCTTTTGACGTATCGACATTCCCTTTGAGCCTTTTATGACCGCGGCATATTGACATTCAGCAATCATGTACTCGTTACTCTGAACTTTCATACAAATAGTAAATATGCTATTGAAAAGAATTTTTTCATGAACATTTTTACATTTAAAGTTAAGGATAAGGTCATTATTAGAACGTATTTTATTTATAATTTTTGGTCTTTACTAATTTATACAGCTGAAGAATACTAAACATATTTTCAATCGCGCCTACGTTATAAAATCGATCGCTTTTGATCGTATGGTTTGTTTTTTTTATGTTTAGTATAGCCTGTATATCTATTATGAAACGTTATATGGCCTTAAACGATCAAAATAGAACCAATATAACCATCGAAGTCCGCCAAGCTGATTTATTTAATAACTCAATGGCTTCTTAAGGAATCAGGGATTTGTTGGGGTGGATAATGAATCCCTCGCAGTACATCTTGTGCAGGA
>DVXP01004795.1:0-10065 GCA_018235645.1 Junonia grisea
GTATAGTTAACTAACTAATTTTTTTATTTAGTTAGAATTTATTTATTTAGTTTCTTATCATCACGATGATAAGAAACTTCTTATCATCGTGATGATAAGAAACTAAATAAATAAATTTCAATGTTTGTATCTACTCAATTTTAATTTTGACTTTAATCGCCTAGTATCTTCTTGTTAAGTATCTAGTAAATAAAACTTAGTTGGCCGTAATAAGTTTCTTTTCAAATTCTAATAAGATGCGGATAGGCCGACTAACAGACGAACATGGTGAAATTATATAGGTTCCATTTTGACCCTAACCTTAAAATGTGTACACAGATCAACTGTGCATAGTATTCCAAATAACATTCACTGTTGTTGTGTCACATTAGAAACATACCATAGTTATAGATATCTACTTTAATGTAACATTTTTATTTCAAGAAATATTTACAAAATCATAGTAACATTACCATCACAAACAGAGAAGGTCACTTAAGAGTTTAAATAAACACTAAAAATATTTTAGTATGACAGTAAATTAATTTCTCTGATTAAATTCTTACCTACCTAACCTTTCTCTGAATAAAAAAGATTTTGAAACATACACCTCAGTTTCTTGGTTCTGATAGGCGGAATTTCAAGTCGAGATCCTGTTTTCAATATATAAATGGATTCGTTTATCATATGACGTTATACTTACGGCAAAACAAACAAAGAAAGTGGAAATCGAGGTATTCCACATTACCTCAAATATGCCGAGTTTCCATAATTATATCTACATATCTATATGCATCACCTGTCGTAGCTTGTCAGCCATAGTTGTCAACTGTCAAACGGTCACTGCCGGTCAGACTATCAACAAAGGTCCCACATGTGATTTATAGAAAAGTTGTTTTTGTTAATTAATTTATTTACAATAAAAAGGAAAAATATTTCAAAAATGTCCCTTCCACAAAAGAAATATTATAGGCAGCGAGCTCATTCTAACCCTATTGCTGATCATTGTTTTGAATAGTGAGTAATAAATATTTGTTATGAAATCAGTATAAAGGTCTCATTAGGATATGAAATAAATAATAAAATTAAATTAATAACGTTTGTATTAATTCATTGAAATTTTACAGACACTTATTTAAACCTAAAAACAGTGTAGAAATTACTCCAAGTGATGTCTTATAGGTTATTTTTTTATAAACAAGGAGCAATTCGCTCTGGCTTCACGTGAATTATTCAAAGCCAAAAAAGGTATATGTATTTAAAATATAGCCTGTCTTCATCTGGAATAATGTAGTTTTCTAATAGTGGAAAAACCTTGATAATGATAAAGTTGTCTTAGATTTTCGCGATTATTAGATATTGAAATAAAACTAGTTTGAAGGGATTTAAATCATATATTGATTATTCTACATATTATACTTTTAAAATTGGTCCAGTAGTTTGAGTTTAATTATTACATACATACAAATCTTTCCTCTTTATTATGATAGTATAGATATACATCATTATAAATTATTAAACAATATGATATATTTTTAGTCCTTCGCACCCAGATGATTATGATTGGTCAAATTTGTATCCTGTTTTGAAAACAGACGCAAGTAAAGACAAGCAAGTTGAATTTTTAGACGTAGGTTGTGGATATGGTGGGCTTTTGGGTAAGTAAAACAACATTTTTTATTTCATAAAAGAAGTTTAAAGAAGTGCAATAATTACAGATTAAAAATTTTAATATTATCTTTTTTACAGTTACTCTGTCTCCAATGTTTCCAGAAAATTTTATGCTAGGCTTAGAAATACGTGTAAAAGTCTCAGACTACGTAAATGACAGAATTCAAGCATTAAGATTACAACATGAAGACAAATATCAAAATATAGCAGTATTGAGAACTAATGCCATGAAATATTTGCCTAACTTTTTTCAAAAGGGACAAGTAAATATAATTTTTATATTTCAATGATTTTTTTCTGTTCTTATATGGTTTTAAAAACTTTTATTGTTCTAGCTTAAAAAAATGTTCTTCTTGTATCCAGATCCACATTTTAAAAAGGCTAAGCACAAATGGAGAATCATAAATAAATGGCTTCTCTCTGAGTATGCTTATGTTCTTGCTGAGCAGGTAAATTAATTTGTTAATATCAAGCTGATTTACATACAGTAGGTATAATATTTTGAAGTAAAATGTCTTAATTTTTTGTAGGGTATTGTGTATACAATAACAGATGTAAAAGATTTACATGAATGGATGGTTACACACTTCGAAGAACATCCACTGTTTAAAAGGATGACTGAAGAAGAATTAGTAAGTTGATAGAATTTTGATTTTATAATGAGGTTAATTTTGTTTACTTATAGTAACATTATATTATTATCTTTTTAGAAAGATGATAAAATTGTTGATAAGCTCTATGAAAGCACAGAAGAGGGACAGAAGGTTACAAGAAATAATGGAGATAAATTTCTTGCTGTGTTTAAAAGAATACCAGATGAATTTATGGAAAAAGATAAATAAAATAACAAATTAATAAAAAAGTTTTTTTATTATTTTTTTAATTCAAAAACCCAAAAAAATGATAAGCATAATTCATTTATAAAACATTAATACATACCTATTTCTGGTTTATAATTTCTTAACTCTTAATATTGTTGATCGAGTTACTGATACCTTTTTGTTAGTGATAGTAAAACACTTACATATTTTCATTTTGTATCTTTAAATCATGATTTCATTAGATTACATATGACCAGAATAAATATTTGATTACTTTAACAGTATTGATATAAATATTGAAATATTTAGGAAGGTAGTTGTGTATTTATTTTTTTCTCTAAAAGGTTGACCCACCTACTAAGCACCCTAGTTGTTTCAAGATTTTTTCTAATATGACCAGCTCTATTTAAAATCCAATTACATTTTTTTGACCACATCTTATTGGTTAAAATGGAGAAAAGTAATGCAGCCCAAATATCTGACTGACATGGATACATGTGAAGACCACCTTTTGCTAACAACATAGCTTTCATTTTGTCTCCTGCTATGTGTTCTGCAATGCTGGCAGTAGCAAGCATTTTTGCTGAGATTGTTGCATTGTTGTTTTCACAGTAATGAGCAGAACATATAGCTCTTTGGGCACAACAACTTGCTATTTTAGCCTTTGCATTTGTTACATTTAAACAATATTGAGCCATGCAAAACCATAAAAGGGTATTATCTGGATGATCATGGAGAGAATCACTTAATATTTTTATTGCTTGATTTAAATCTTTCTCAACTACAAGATAAGATTTCAGAAAACCAATATCATATCCATATTTACTTTCTCTTTCATATTTTCTTAACTCACCTAAAGCCAATTTTGATAATCCTTGATCAGAATGAATTATTCCTAAAGAGCATATAGCAAACAAACTATTTGCTGTTGGTTTCTTTTGTGATACTTGAATACTATGAAATAGTAATGTTTTAGCATCATCCATACCTTTAAACATGTAAACAATTCCTGCCATTGCAACAAGAAGATCTGCTTTTTCATCATCATTATTACTCAGCCACTGCAATGCCGTGTCATATGCTGAATAAGCTTCTTCATAAAGACCCTTTTTGTATAAAGCAAATGCTAAACCACAAGCTGAATTCAAACTAGCTTCAGTAATAGCTTTGTATATTTTAATGGCTTCATCATATTTACCGAGTCTTAAAAATATTCTTCCAATGTTTAATAATATTATATTTTGTTGATTTTCTTCTGCATATTGCAGTGCCCTTTGATATGATTCTAAAGCTGTAGAAAGAAGTCCACTTCTTTCTTGTAGAATACCAAGAATATTACAAGAACAAGGATTATTTGGCTCAAAAGCAGAAAACCACATTACTAAATCCATTGCATAGGGGATTGCGTCCAGACTGTCTATAACATATTTTAATTCAGAATTATTTTTGTAATCATCATGTTTAATAGTGCGACATACCCAATCTGCATAGCCTAGAGCACTCTCCGGGTGATAACCTAAACGGGAAGCATGTCTAAAGAGATCCATTGCTTCTTCTTCTCGAATAACCTCTGCTATTAATCCTTGACCAATCCAACTATGAGGATAAGACGGTGAAGTGGACTGTCCTCGCCAAAAGCAATAATTAGCAAGTTTGTGTAAATTCATCTTTATGTACAGGGTTCCAAGATTGCACCATACATCTGCCACTGACCACTTTCGAGTCACTAACAATGCCTTAATGAAACAATGTTGAGCCAGTGCATACTTTTTCATAAAAATGCATATTTTACCAAGTAAATTCCAATTACGCCAAGCTGAAGGTTTTAGTTTAATGCAAGCTATTGTTAACTGGAATGCAGTTTGACAATGCACCATATTCTTTGAAGCAAGATAGTAATCCAGATAGGTAGATGCCAGTTCATATGATGTAAATTGAAGTTTTTGTTTTGCAGTCATAGCATAACACGCTAATGCTTGTGGATAAATATCTAATTTCTCTTTTCTTACCATTTCCATATTTTCATCAAATTTCAGCCATACATAACAATACTCATCAGGTAATTTTGTTAAAAATATTAATGTGTTACCAAGTAAGTTCCAAAAACATAAAAACTTTTTCTCTTTTGATAAGGCTTTAACAATATAATTAATAGCATTTTGAGCTGTATCTCTTGCACTGCCATACAGCTTGGCATTAAACTTCTTTGTTGCAATTCTCATCCATGTTTCTGCTATTCCTTTTAAAGCTAACATCGAGTAAGGTTCAATTTGTAGTATTTTTTCAAATGTAGAAATTGCTTCTTCATACTGTGTCAATATAGAATGTATATAACCAATTCTAGTTAGACAATGCAAAGTTTTGTTTGAATTCATTGTAATTACTTTGTTATATGCCTTCAGTGCAGATGTGAAAGAACCTCTAGAAAAGTAAGCATCAGCTAGGCATTCAAAAGCAGTAATATCATTGTGATTACTTTTAATAACATTTCGAAATTGTAAAATAGCATCTTCCCACTGTCTATTGTTTATATAATGAAGCCCTAAACGAAAACTTATCCATGACTGATCTGTAAGATTATTTTGGTTAGCTTTATACAACAAATTGAAATTGTCATCCTTAAGTTGTAGTTTTAAGTAAACATCACTTAATTTTTTTATAATATTACAATCCACATTATTTAAACTATGAGCTTTTTCATAACATTTTTTTGCTTTAGCAAAATCTTCCTTGCAATAGCGGTAATACATTCCTAAATAGAGAAAGGTGTCAGCATGTTCAGCATCAAGTTTGGCTGCTTTAAGAAGATTAATATAACATTTATCATATTGTTCCAGCTCCCAATATGCCTTGCCAATGTAAAATAAGTTTTGGGGGTTATCTAGTATCTGTTCTAATAATGCAATGGCTTCACTGTACTTTTCCTGCTTCATCAGAGAAAGAGCTTCAAGTTGTATATAGTATTCTGTTGTTTGAAGGTTTTTCATCACATGATCGGCTTGCTCATTGATTTCTATATAACATTTCGCTAGAGAAGCTTGTTCAGTTAAATTTAAAGTTTCCGTTGGTATTTCCTTTGCTACTGTAATTGCTTGTTTCCATTTCTGTTGTTCTGCCAGTGATAGGAATAAAAATTTCTTTAATGTTATGGCAAAAGTATTATCTTTAACTTTAATCAAAAAATTTGACGCAAGTTTCTGTGCGACTGACCACTTTTTTAACATAAATGCACATTTTATTATAAATGTGGCCTCTGTTTCATCAGCTTCTTGATAATTTACGAGTGGGACACACTGTTTATAGGCATCTAAATATAATCCTTTGCTGTAAGATATCATACTATTTAAAAGAGCAGGATATTTAGAGTTTTCAATTCCTTGTGTTATTTCACCTTTATTTCTTTCTATGTCAAACCTGCAGAATGATTCTTGTTTTATAAAATTTGCACACAAATATTTACAAAGCCATTCACGAAATATAACACTTGCTCCGAAAAAATTTAAACTCATTACCTCTTCAAGTACATCAACATAATTCTTATTTTGTTGTAAAATAACTTTTCCTAGCAATATGTACATAGAATCACTACATTCTGTTGTGATCATATCTTTAAGATTATTAATTAACCTTAAAGAATCCTCCTCCTTACATGAAATATCAAATTTTAAAAGTTCAAGTAATTGTTGTTTCGCAGCTTCATATATTTTGACATCGGGTTTTTTATCAATGCAATTTAAAAGAATGGTAATTGATTGATTGTTTTTGATAGAACACCCCAGCTCACCAACTTTATTAATAATTTCTAGAGTTTTTTCCTCATCTATTTGTAATTTCAACATCTCATCATAAACTGCTAGTAGTTTTGTTTTAGACTGAATGTCCTCTTTCTTTTCATAATAATTAGCAAGACCTTGCCATGCCAATGGATGGTCAGGTTTACTTGCTATTGCTTTTTGAAAGGCTAATGGAGCTTGATCGGATTCCTGAAACGATTTTCCAAGTAATATTAGCCCCAAATAATTCTGTTTGTCTTTTCGTAAAATGTTCTTGCAACATTCTTGAGCCTCTTTATAGTTCTTTTCGTCAATTAATTTTCTAGCTTCTTTGAGAAGAGTTTTTAAATCTGCCATCTGAAATAAATAAGATTAACGCCGAAATTTAATACCAGCTGTTAAAGTTTATAAATACATAGTAGATTTCATATGATTCGATTAACGTCTACCTTCACAAAATAAGAATTACAGATAAATCTGCATTTGTTTAACTTATTATAAATCTTAACCAAGAATATAGGTTGCTATAATGTTAAATAAATTAAATACTTCTTCATAAGATTTTCAGTTTTTCCAGTTTTGATGAAGTTTTAATTCAAGACATTCAAAGACATTTGACAAAGGTCATTTGACAGCAGATGAAAGTAATAGTTTTTTTAAATATCTATATATTGGCTCTGAAAACAAATTCTTTACAAAAGTAAAGTGGACTGAGCATATCTATCTACTTAGATAATCTACTTGATTCTGATGGTTTGTAATTAAAGTTAGGTAATCTACTAAATTTCAAATAATTTAACAATATTTTTTTTCGTTTCTCCTTAAAGATATCTATCTATTCGTTCAAAACAAACTGTATTCCAAATATGCCACACTTTTTCTATAAGTTCAATTGCTCTGTATGCAAAGCGTATATAAAAATTAAGCGTACATAAAAAGCAAAATGTCAAATTTAAAATTTTGAAATTTTAAGACAAACATCAACAAACAAATAGTTAATTTTTATTTAAACTGGTGTTATAAAGATAAATAACTAGAGCTTTTAGTTTTGTGTTTGTACTATACATAATTTTTATATTCAAGGTTATTACGCCTAATAAGATTTCTAGAAAAGAATTTCATTACAATTTTAATAAATTAACTATGCCAGCTGTGGAACTATCATCGACTTATATTAAAAAACTGAGTAATTTTTTTCTTTAACGCTTTCTCTAAACTGAAAAGAACTAAATATGCAATTATTAAACAATTTATATGTATGTAAAACAGATCATCCGATACAAAAAATACGTGAAAGGTCGTTGCAGTTGCTGGTGACGAAATTACGTTTGGGATGGGAGCTGGAGGACGAGCTAGGCGGCACGAGGGAATTGCTGGAGGCCTTACTAGCTTGGTTTGAAGTCGAGAAACCTACCTTACAACGAGAAGCTTTGGAGCTGTTGCTCACCGTGGTTAAGGTAATCCTTCCTTACTTATTATTATTTTTTATATTATAAATTAGAATGTGTGTTTGTTGGTTTTTTCGTTCCTCTTTCACACTATAATCACTGTACTATTGCTACGAAATTTTAATAAATTTCAATAAATTTCGTAGCAATAGTACAAAGGTATACAAGCCTACATTAGGTATTTTTTATCCCAGGAAAATGACATATTCCTAGGGAACAGTATCTCTATTCCCTAGGAATGTGTCAACTAGTTATTAATAAATTAGGAGGGTATTCTGGTGTAGAGGGCCTACTTGAGTATTGAGTAAAATACTGTATGTTTGTTCAAACTTAAAGAAGTTAAAAAACAATATGGAAAATTCCTTAAAATATTGCTCCGGTGATAAAATGGGAAGTTTAAAGTAAGGGTTATATTATGTCCTGGTTCAAATTATTTTCTTATTATCATTAATAGTCTAAGTGACTTGTACATTTTAATAAATATAATATTTTATTTCAGACTAAAGCTGGAACTTATATAGCTAAAGAAATTGGTATAGACATCATTGTTTCAACACTGAAGAAAATAAAGCATAAGTTATTACCTAATGCTTTGGAAGTTTTCAATGATATCATGGAAACTCTTCATTTTCTGAACACTATTGATTCCCAAGCTAATGTTAATGTTCCACGTCTTAACTTAAATTCTGAAACAAGGTTTGTTTGCATATATTTAATGTATAATTGAATTATATCAAGTTAAAGACCAATTTTTACAAAATACATAAAAATTTACATTTATTTTTATAGTTCCGCAAGCAATGGGTCAAGCAATAGTTACTATAATTTAGATTTGGACAAGGCCTCATCAAAAGAAACTTCAGATTCAAATGAGGATGTAGATATTAGCAAACGGGATGCGTAAGTATTAGTTATTTTATAATGATATATGCTTGTAAGAGATATTAAAAAGTAACAGAGCTAATTTTGTTTGTGCATACCTAATACTCAATAACTTTTTTAAACTTTTTAAAGTTGTAGTACTACATTTTATTTACATTCTTGTATATTAATTTAAAACAAAATCTACATTTTGAACAAACCACAAGTAAATACTATTATTAGCATTGTTTTATTTAATAATAAATATCAAGATTATAATTTTTTGTACTTTTTAAACATAAAAAATGTGTAATATCATTTCTAGATGTAGTCCTGATGGTATCAATGTTCTACTTCTACCTTGGATAAATTTAAGTTCATCTGACTTAAAGACAATCGTTTTGATTGGAGATTCCTTAAAAGTTTTGAAATCAACCCGACGGTGCTGTAGATTCATCAGAGATGTTTTTCTAAGGGATTTTCCTGTGGAGATATTTTTAAATCGACCAGCTATAGTCAAGGTATTAATTTATGGACATGTTTTAAATAAATTCTAACTATAAAATAACCAAATATGTATAATACAAAATTATTTGTAATCATTTTAATATAAAATTATAACTATTACTATTTGCTGAAAATTACTTATTTTAATTGTTGATAAAGGTACCAACAAATATTCTATTAATAAAGGAAATTTACTTAATTTTACAGACATTATTAGCCATATCTGACGGGCAGTGTGGTGGACACCCAGAAGAAGCTTTGCACACACTTCTATGCATAACCAAAGCTTTGCATAAGAGATTACTAACATTGTTCTCTTTGGAATTGGCGTCTAAACAATTTAAGGTAATTTTTTAAATAATATCATTAAAATGAAGTGGTAAAAAAATTGGTAACGTATTTAAAATGTTTTTTCTCAGATTTCAGATGACAATAAAGAGAGTAATGATGATGTAAATGACGAGTTGGAACAATTTGCAGATAACTTCACTCATTTCCCAAGTGATGATGCTTTAGTTCCACTGAGACAGATGCCTGTTCCAATATATGCATTAGATACTATGCAAACTATTCTGACGATTATTACTCGTAGTGTAATTTTGATAGATAGTCATGACAAAAATGATGTCATTGATATGGTAATTATTTTTAATGAGTTTTTTGATAATGAAATTATTATGTTGTAATAAATATTTAAAATATTTCAATCTTTTCTAATCTAAGTCTAATCCTTTTTGAGAAGGTGAAGGTAAAATAGTTTTGTAGTACATTATTATCATTAGATATTAGAGCGATTTTGCTCATGACAATATACTTTGTTCAAATAGGCTTTTCCAAGCACTTGTAATCTAGTTACAAATTTAATAATAATAATAATAATATTCTTTATTGTACACCAATTAAGTATTACAATAACAAAATACAAACAAACATAGATTATGGCACAAAAGGCGGCCTTATCGCTGAAGAGCGATCTCTTCCAGGCAACCTTGGGGTAGAGGAAAT
>DVXP01004796.1:0-10064 GCA_018235645.1 Junonia grisea
CTGCGGACACAGGTACACACTACACACTACACACCAGTACCCGTGCAGTTCCTGCTGCACCACGCGGCGCTGCGGACACAGGTACACACTACACACTACACACCAGTACCCGTGCAGTTCCTGCTGCACCACGCGGCGCTGCGGACGCAGGTACGTGAGGAGTTGTGGACACGCGATACTTGGCCCCTGAGCTGGGGATGCGGGTATACACGCGTGTGTACACCGCGCGCTATACACGACACTCCACCCAATAGCTGGCTGGTGTGTACCAGTGTGAGCAGACGTAGTCCTTCACGTACACACATGTATCTAAACAAGCGTTCTCATATGTGCGTTCTAACTTGTACTCAGTCTCACTTGCACATCGAAACGCGCGTGCTCATACTAGCGTATTTAACGCATACTCCGTCTCACACACATGTTTTCATACTCATGTACTTGTACGTAAATATCGCCACGCACTCAGTTACGCAAACACATACACTCGTGGAGACGTGCACTTCAACACGCATTCGCACGTCCACATTCACACATCAAACCTACCTTTTACAATTTTTTTTAAAAGTACGTACGTACACGCAATGTGCGTGCAGAGTGTACGCACATTCATTTTTTTATTTATCCATATTTGTATTATATATACGTATATGTTTTCAAACGAAATTCGTATAGGTGAATATTAAGTTACTAAAACTAATTTTAAAATTCCAGATACAAAAGCTGAACGAGAAACTATCATCACTATCGATACTGAACCGGCACTCGAACGGCGCGGAACTGGACACGGCAACCACTACGCCCACTGTGACTCGCTTTTACCCCTTCAGTCTAAAGGGTGGTTATGAACAACCCGCGTTAGATGCTATGCAGCTGAGTCTTATTGACGCTAGCTTACTACTCGACTCGCAATCTTTACTAAATGCACCTGATTAATATATTTTATAATGTCTATCCAAGTAATATGTCAGGGACGGACTCATTCGGGCGTATTTACAATGATAAATATAGTGTATCGATACCAGTCTGCAATACGTCCCTTCTCGATTAACACTAGACAGCTACTCGACTAGAAATCACCACGAAATGCGCAGGATAAATAGGTTTTACACCATTTACCCAAAACGTATGTTAGGGACTGACTAAATCGGGAGTTTTGATACGTATTTACTCTAATAAAGATATTATATTAACGCCAATCATTAATACGTCCCTGGTCAATTGACCGATCGAAATTATCTGTTCACACTAGCCAGCTACTCGACTCGCAATGTGTACTGAAGTCGCCCGATTAATACATTTTACACCATTTATTAATATTTTACTAATAGTGATACCAATGCCAGCCAAATACGTTCCTGGTTTACTGGGCTTAATAATGACAATGAACATGGATAGCTTGATTTACAATTTTCTATGTATGCGCCCAATGCCTGTATACACCAATAAACCGTATTTCCCAGATATTCAACTCGCCTACTCGATGCGCCCTATTCATATTTTTTTAACCGACTTCTATGTATAGAGGGTTAGATATCGACGCTTACAAGTATATGAATATGTTTGGGATTACAATGTAACATATTAGACTGGCAATCACTATGTATCTATGATGATTCATTTAAGTTCGTAAGTAAAATAATGACTGAATGATTGGTTCGTATCGCCGTCGTGTGCTAAAGTAGAAAATGTAAAAATATTGTTACGAAAACGATGTAAGTTATTACTAACTTAGATGTTACATATTTTTTTCTTAAATGAACAACTATTATTAAAGAAAATATCTAATCAATAATATTATAGAAATAGTATTATGTAGTCCAAAATATTGAAGGTTACATAGAACAAAAATTAATAGCTGAAGCCATTGTATCGAAAAGTATTAAATAGATTCTAATATATTTTGTTTGATGTACATGCGTAAGCCATGGTATAATATATGTATATAGTTTTAATATTTAGCTGTAGATAAATAGGTAGTAAGGAATTGATTTATATATCAAGGTATATAATCTGTGGAATACATATTTTTATTACAATAAATAAATTGGTATTAAAAAAAAAGATAAAAAAAAAAGATAATTGCAAATTATAGATATTAGCTAAAGTAGCAATTTTCAATGCATATTTTGCATAATGGCAACACTTGATGCAAAAATATAATATACAACCATTTATTACATAGGTTTGTATTTTAACTTTAACATTTTTCACATAATATTAATGATTTTTTATCTGTTACCATACTGTTTGTATTAACAATTTGTATATCTGTCTATATTAGTTTATAACGACGCAGTTTTAAATCATTCGTGTAATCATGTTTATGTAAAATATACAAAATAACAACAATTAATTATATGATAAATAATAACCACATTATTGTCACATTTTCATAATTAAATCGCGCACATTTACCCATTATTTAAGCTCTTATTACATTTCGCAAATGGAAAATACATAATTGATCCATCTCATCTTAATATAACTTTTTGATCTTTATAACAGGTTATGTTTGTTCAAATCGACGTTCATAAACTTAAGAAAAAATGTATAATTATCGACTTGTAATTAGAGCGTCCATGAATGATTCAACGCTGTGTCCTGGCAACAGGACCAAAATTTATTTATTACAATGTGTATCGTTTATGTTGTAAATATGGCAGCTACCGAGCGTAATTTAATTTGTTATTAATTTTAATGGAAAATAATATATTTAGTTTGAATGTAAGCATGATTTTGGCTGTTTCTGAAATTTTAGCAATAAAATACAATTTTGTAAGTACTAAAGATCTTAGATGTCAAATGTCGAAGATAGATATTCTGCATACTGTAGTTAGACATAACTCAAGTAGATATACATGTTTCAAGTGAAAAATAACCAAACTAAATCCCTAGAGGTTTGTTCAGTCTTATACTTCTACATACCATCATGTAAATATCCGCTAAGAGGTATTTTTCTTAACAAAACAAAGCTATTCGCTGTAATTTTCTTTGTAATAATTATTAATTACAAATGTATGTATGTATAAAATTAAAAAGCTTGTAATATTAAATTGTTGCGACATCGAAATATTATACATACGAGATTGGCCGGAGGTATGGGCGATTAATTTCGGATAATTGTTGATTGTTGTACGAAGTTTACTTTTGATAATGATTGCAATATTTTTGGAGTAACCATACTTTAAGCGGCTAACGTGATTTGATATTTCTACAAATTGTTATATTGTATAAAGTTGAAGTAACGGTGAAATTTTACAGCTATGGTTAAAAATTGTGCCATTTCATTTTATTGTCACTGTTCAGCTAAGTATTTGTACGATTAAAATTGACGAAACCCAGTGTTTTAGCAGTAGGTATGACAAGCTCTGTGTTGCTCTGTTGTTGAGTGTACCTGACAACGCTAAATGCAGAAATGTTCAAATGAGACAAATAAAACAATTACCCTCATTTTTGTAGTTTTCTTTATATTCCTTATTCCATAACAACAATAATGTCTTTTAACTTTTTGTACTTCAATATTTATAATAACTTAATAACGTTTAGATACATTATTAATTTAAACATTTAGGTTGTTTTGAGATTCCATTTCTACAAATTCTATAACTGTTGATAGCTTTTTGTTTCAAAATAAACATTCTTATTTCAATTTCGAGTACTTTTTATACAAAGGTTTTTTATTGACATTAGATTATTTTGTAATAAAATGATTTTGGCACGCCAAAGCGACAGTGTATTATGGTGTATTTTATCATAATTACATTATTAAGGCGGCATAGGCGTCTGTTTGTTTGAAATATATCAGTTTTTTTTCAATGATATGACCAACACGATAATCCAAGCTATGAATGTATTTTGTAATAAATATTTTATATGCATTATGTATATATAAAGAATAGACACTTCAAACAATCACATGCCTAAAACTATTGAAAAAATTCCTAAATTTATTTTATTTAGTCTACCAGTAGATTCTTCTGGACTTAACATCAACTTGAAATAATTCTTAAAATGCAAATAGCAATTTTCTCGTTATTTATGGTGCTGCCTTCTCTTCATCAGTTTTAATTGCTTTCAACCGTCTTATTTTCTGCAAGTGTTTCCTGGCGATGCGGAAGCGGTTGATCAACACCGTGTCTCTCCAACTCCAAGTTGAAATGCGCTGTAAATTTTTACTAATATTGCTTACTTTTATTAACATTTATATTCCAAATTCATTGTTAAAGTTTATAGATTGGCTATTTAGTAATTACATATCGTCCTGCTCTATTGAACATATCTATATAGTATATATAAAAATTAATTGCTGTCCGTTAGTCTCGCTAAAACTCAAGAACGGCTGAACGGATTTATGTTATCTTGGTCTTGAAATATTCGTAGAGACCTAGGGAAGGTTTAAAAGGTGAAAAAAAATCGAATAATTGCAGATAAACCTCTAAAAATAGCCTTTTTCTATTTCCTATACAAACGTTCTAAATTGAGGCAGTACGAAGTCTGCCGGGTCAGCTAGTCGCGTATAAAATAAAAGTAGCTTAACTGAAACTTTGCTTAGTCCGAAATTGCTATTAAGTCTATGAAGTTAGGACACATTTTCCAGTGTTCACAGTTTTGAGTAATTCACTTTTATTTCAGAATGCAATTATTTTGACCCAGTTTTAGAATTACTAGTTCACTTTGTTCGTTGTTATTTTAATATTCTATAATAAATATTTTTAATGACTTTCATCGAAATAATTTAAATCATCACAAATAATTAAGCAAAAAGGACAAATCAAACAAAAAATATTGTATTTACAACAAGTAGGTAACACACATAACAATTTATTTTGATTATTGGATAAAAGCTTGGATAAAAGTACCTATTTATTAAAGAGAAAATTAGCACAAAAGGAAATAAAACAAATAAATAAACACTAACGAACAATATTTATTCATGCTTCACTAATAAATTAAAATAAACAAATTACACTCATTCGTTGCAAATCCTCGATCAAGGCACTAACGAGAAATACACTACATAAATAAAAGTAAATAAAACACTACGCATTTTCGAATAAAACCCTTTTCTAACATCCTAGAATGTTCATTGACTCATACATAATACATAGAAAGGAAATAAAAGTAGAAAAATCTGGTAATTTTCTTGTTTTTATTCACTCCCAGCTACAAGTCACACTCTTCCAAATAAAATATAAGAAAATGCAATAAGCAGTCTAATTTACATGAAATGTGCAACCATCACCAAGGATAGTGTGTTTAGAACTTTAAAATCTACAATTGAGCATTAGAACTAACGCTATTTTATAATGCGCATTTATCAGTTACAAAAATAAAATTCAACGTTAACTATACAAAACATGCCGCTTTTTAAAAGCCTATTAGAGAACAGGAACTTATTAAAAATGTGTCGCCACATTTTTATTGTGACATGGGTTTCTGTATACCCTATATTTACAATAACTTGAAATCTTTTTAAATAATCACTCATTTTATCTAACTAAAATAATCCAAGGGCGTTTTTAAAAATTTTTTAATTAAAATAATTTGGTCAAATAGTTATAAGATCTGGCAACGCAGCGGAGAAACAGCAAGTACTATAGTGTATAATTATGTAACTTTAAACAATAATAGTGAGACATTTACATACTATTATCACTACAACCAATAACACTTTAAAACTCAGTCAATTTTTGGTGTTCTTTTTTCCTATACACAACATACACTATCTTTTCACACACATAGACGAAACGGCGAACAATAACATCATGATCATTCTTACAAGGCAGTAGTTTTACTATTTTTAAATGCATTGAAAGATATCGCCCCTTTCTGAGTAAACCTCGTACTTTATCTCTTCTTGAAAATTCTCAATTTTGAATACAAATAAACTTTTATTAGTGGAAACCATTTCTGACCTATTCAATCATATGTCTGGACTATTGTATTTCCATGCACAAATCGGTGATAATCGACCATATCTGTCTATGTAACTTTTTACCAATTTTCATAACCTAAAGATTCTGTAATTAGAAGATAAACCCAAAAAGGGGCAATATCATATTAGACTATTTAGAATATATTGGTTTGTGTGTAAAAAGATTAAATGCTAGCACTATCGCATCATGTGTGATGTTCTTAACGTGTGGTGGCACTATCAGTTGTCATCTTCTTCATTCTCAAACATCTCGCTGTAATCTTGCGAATGCTGGAAATCTTTCATGTCCTGACAACAAAGACGTGAGAATGAATAAGAATACAACCTTTTTTGACATGCAAACAAAAGGAATTTGCTTAAATAGGACAGATTGGATTTTGCTAATTTTATTTAGGGAAAAATAAACAAATCTAATGCAAGTTTGCAACACTGCAAAATAAAGGTATATGCTAATGTTTCTGGTATATGTTTTAGGCTGTAATGCATGCATTTTTAATTTCTACATTGAGCATAATTTGTAATTTAGCAGCAAAAATAGCAAAATAAAACCTTAAAACTAAAATAACAAGCATACATGTGTACATACATACATACATTTAATTTCATTTGATTTCTGGATGAATATATACATCTGTGAGCCATGTTTTTTAGTTTTTGTTTTTATAATTAATTAAATCAAATTTATATTAATTATAAAAACTGCTAAGCCAATTTTGATGATAATGTACGCAATCATAAAAGAAACACTGAATAATTTTCTATAAAGTATAAATTGAACACATTACCTGAAACATGCCAGTGGCCACAGCATACCCAGTCATTGCGAGCGCCGCGAAAATGCCCGCCAGTAGTTTATTACGAGTGGCGTTTGGAAACTGCACCTCTCGCTCTGACTGTGTGCCTTGAGATTGCTTCTTGTTTTGTCTTGCATACTCTGTAATTAAATGAGGATGTTTGTTATTGGACTTTATAGCGCTGTGATGATGAATCTAAACGTTAAAAATTAGATATTGGCACAAAATATAATTTAACAAAAATTTTGGAAAATTCTATTTTTTAATCAAATTAAGATTATGAAAGGATTTAACAGTATAACGAGACATGTTGCAACAAAACCAACAAATTTATAGGCAGTCTTTTGTTCTGATAGGTTATCTTTTTTGTATCATAAGAACATATTTCTGAAGACAAACAGAATTATAGACATTACTTTTTTAGTTTTTAACATATTGTTTACGAGATAAAACAGAATTATGTTTAACAACAGAAAACCAACACTAGTATCTAAAAGTAAGTTAATTAAGACAAACTTTTACCATCTGTAACAGTTCTGAAGTTTTTCTGACTAATCCTTGCGACAAATCTGCTCAAATTAGCAATTCCTTTGACATGGTTTGAAAGTGTGGCGTTGGGTAATGGCGTCTTCACAAGGGGTGCGAGATAGGCAAATACTGTGGCATCAAATGAAGAGGGCCTGTTGCCGAAGAAATATTCACTCTCGCCCAGCCTGTCTGAAAGGGTCTTAAGGCACTTCTCTGCTTCATTGTAAATCTAAAATGTAAAGAAACCTTGATAACAAGTACTACCGTTAAATAGATTATAGAATTGAAAACTTTCAGACTGTTTCAGAGTTTAGTTTTATTTCCAATTAAAACTTGTTTATCAGATGTGTAATAAGAAATGTATTTTTAAAGCAATGCAGCAAAAAGGATTTTAATGTGAAAATATTCTTTTCAAATTCTTTTCTCTATAACTTACAGTTTTTTCAACTTCTTTCAAGTCGGAATGTTCACCATACAAAGCATCTATCATTTCTTTAGCAGCACTCTGGTATCTAGAGGGGTAGTAGAAGTTGAACGGAATCTGTAAGGCTTTCGCGTATGTGGGTCTCGTAACTTCCCCATAGTTCTTCTCGTCCACCCACCACGCGTACTGATAAGCGGGGTAGAGCTTATCCCGTAGATATTGTGTGAAGGCACTAGCCTCGGCCGCTTGTTTCTGATTTAAATGAACGTCTGTACTGTAATGCTGGAAAAAACTTTTCGTTTATTTTACGAATTTTTCAAATGCCTGACACATATTTAAGCGGCATTTGAGTAGTATTAAAAATCAGTATGTCTTACCAAAGATTTTAAATAGTCTACGACTTCTTCGAAGTTTGTCAGGACGGTTCTGCCATCTCTCATGACAGGTAAGGTACCTTTAGGTGTGAAAAATGGATTGCTCGCTTCCCGAACTTTGACTGGTACACCAATAAATTTCATATAAGTCTAGATAATAAAAGAAATACGCGTTAAATTGAGTGCCGGCTAAGAAAAATAAGGTTATAAAGTTTATACATACCAGGACTTTCAAACATTCTAAATCAATAGAGGCGAGTCCCCATTCTCCCCGCCATATATCTAATTCAATACTAGCCATTATTTACTTTTACTGAATATCTAACAATAAATAAATAAAATTAGGTATAGCTGTCATCTAAATTAATATTTTTTTAACATTGCACAACATGAACATGATAACAGAATATCTACAGATAGTTAAGAAATACCAATAAATACCCACTCGTGTTTCGACTATCTATCTACTCGGTAAACGAGTAGGCGAGTAAACGACTAAACGAGTGGTTATAGATAGAGTAAGTGTGGCATATTTGGAATACTCGTTTGTTTTTTTGCAAATATCTTGAAAGGGAAACGGGTTACGTCGATAAAAAATACGTTAAATTATAGGAAATTTAATTAGCTTTACCAATTTCAACTATCAAATTTAACAGATATCAGAAACAGTGGCGTAGCGTGCTTAAGCGGGGCCCCGTATCAAAAAATTTTTGGGGGCCCCAAATTTAAAATATACAATTATTGTATTCAATTGAAATTAATTTTTATTTATCTACTTAAAATGTTTTCCGAAAGTTTTGAAAATTGATCATTCTACATTTTAACCTCCTTTTTCCGAATTTCTACTTTGCCGTATCGTATCTTTCCCGTTCTCGCCGCCTTATTAAATAAATAGCGTTCATAAAACAGATTATTGACATTTTCCACCGACGAGTACCACTAAGCAGTCTAAACTTTCCCCCGAAACTCTTGCTCTAAGAGGCAGAAAAAATTCTTTAATGCCGTCATCCGTCGGAACACAAAGCCAGAAGCGAAGTTTAGGAGTGTTAGCGTCTCGTTCTTCAAGAAGATTGATAAGACTTTCATAAAGAAGTAAAAGGCCGACTTCACTTCTGAGCTAGATTTACAAGAAGCTCTCACGGGTCGTTACGAATCGTCTCACCTATAAGTTCGACGGATACTACTCGTATCTTTAGGAGCAAACCGGGCTACAGCACCATAGATTACATCCATAATATTCGGCAGATCATATAGAAGATCAAAGAGTATAATCAGTCACTGTATATGGTATTTGTGGACTAAGAGAAAGCCTTCGACTCCATCGAGACCTGAGTTGTTTTTGAGTCTTTGCAAAGATGTCAAATCGACTGGTCGTCCAAATTAAAGGTGGGGGACCTGATAATCCCAAAACTTAACCCCATATCACCAATACGATGGGGAACGTCTTCAAAATCCTGGACTACGCCTCGATGATGAGTCCAGTCAACGTTAATGGAGTGGAAACAGTAAGAGTTTTACCAACGATATCGTCAACTTTGAATCAAATGCTGAACGACCTTAATTATTCAACTTTACCGACGTGTGTGTCTTCGTTTGAACTTGGACAAAATATGAAAAAGTCAAGTTCAACACAAATGTTATGCCGAGACCGGTGAATGTCGATGGCGTTCTTCTCGAAGTTGTATAGGATTTACTAAGGCCAGACTGTACATTTTGGCCGACATGGCTTTGAGAAAAAAGCCAATAGAAGGATTCAGTTTGGTTGGTCGGCACTTTTGGTAAGTTCCGTCAAGTCCTTACGTGGACAATACAGTGGACACTGGCAGTGGGGCTAGTCCACAGATTCGAATTCGCTCAGCGACTGCTATGCTGCGAGCCGGAGTTTCTCTCAAGGATACAATCGAACTATGTTTGAATAGAATCGAACAATTTTCAAAACGTGTACAAAGTGTACAATGTCACTTTTGTCTGAAAAGTTTTCCGGATAGCATTTTTTTTAATTTTTGTTT
>DVXP01004797.1:0-10063 GCA_018235645.1 Junonia grisea
AATTTCACATCAATACTATTTTAATATTAATTTATGAAATTATTTTGAGGATAATTTATTAAGTAAATACAATATCTAAAACATATTTTAATTCATAATGGCTAAAGTCTTGTTACGTCTGTGACTCCAAGTCATTTGTTAGGCAAACTATTTAACTAATCCCTTATGGAATTAATTGTACACAATAGTTTCGTGTAATATGAATGGCTAATTTAATAGTGGTAATAATACTAAAACATACAACCAAATACTTAACTGATTCAATGAATTTGTACTATGAACAAAAACAATACCTATTATTCTGTACAAAATTGTAACTACAAAATGGCAACTAATCTGAAAACCTCTAACTAATTTTTCTACGGGTTTTGCTTTCATAAACTATAACAGGTTTATTTTATAGCAACACACAAGGTTATGGTCCGTTTAATACTAGAAACTTCATGTCCAAGATGTTTATCCATAATATACAAAAAAACACGATCACTTAAGAACTATACAAAATCGATGCTTAATATACATAAAATATTGTGTAAAAATTTTATCAATAGATACTTACAATTTGCCTCTGAGGTCATTGACTTGAGAGTTCAGGTCGGCGATCTGGTAAAATAAAATAGTGTGAGCAAAAGCAATGCAATGTCCTAATAATGTAAATTTCCTCAGTTACTTATATTTGTGATCTAAGAACATTACCTTTTTATTGAAAAAAGAAAGTTAAAAAGAATCATGTAAGTATAAAAGTGTAATCATTGAAAGTAACAGATTTCAATATTACATTTTGTCTATTATAAGTATTGATTAAAAAGTAAACTATACAAACAACTCAAATATCCTTAAATTAAAAGGTGTTTAAAAGCATGCAATACAAAGAAAAAAAATAGTTTAGAAAACATTGAAAGCGCAAAAATACCATAAGCCTCAGAAAATGGAAAAATCGTGGTTATACAACTATTTCGCAATGAAAATAGAAATTAATAAGAACAAAGCACAGATCTATAGGTAAAGAGCTGAGCGTAGATTAGGCAGTGTTATTTGCGAGCTGTAGATCAGTTATCATTTATTCTTAATTTGTAGATATAAATATAAAATCTTCGATAAATGAATCCCTTTCGCTTGTAATATCTATTGCCATTGCTCTTCGACTAAATATATTTTACACATCTAAACACTAAGGTGTGTTTTATCTCGTGCAATTTCCTTGTGCCCTGTGCCTGGTTGCTGGTCCCTTGCAGCACCTCTCGCCTATAAGACACTATGTGCGGGATAAATTACATGTGCAAAATCAGCGCTTACAATATTTTACCTCTTCGTTGCTTTGCTAAAAAACTATAAAATTTTATGCACACTCAAAAATATTGCATACGATTACAGAAACGGTTTCTAGACAAGCTAGATATTCTTTATATGAGTTTTTATCTTCTAATCTACGTGAAACCAATAAGATGTGTTTATGTGATAGCAATCGAAGTTGTAACATATTAGCACTCTATTGCTATATTGAGAATTTACAATATTTAACGGGTTGGACAATATCAGTTCACCACACATACAACTAATTTTATCGTCGTCGCAATGTGTATGTAGCAGAGTTACGGTGCAAAATCGATCGCCTTAACATGTATGTAAATGTATATGGTATGTTGTGTCTTGGATTCGAATGTTGACTATGTATTTAATAATTACACATAAAATAGTGAACATGTATCCGAGTGAGGGCGCCACTACCACGGACTCGACAGGACAAGGGAAGGATATCATCGACCACAGCATGGCACTTTCAATTTTTGATACTTGGTGTCCAACTATAACATACGGGTTTCACAAATGATAAGAAGTCACATATATGTCAGCGACGGAACACGCATACAGTTCGCGCGGAGTGTAACGGCACATACATGAATTGCTGGAGATTTGGAACAAGAAGTTTGACTTACACTTTGCACTTGCGTGTGCCAATAAAGGAACCCGTCCATCGTTCCAATTCACATCGGTAACTACTTGTGTATCACAAAAAGAGAAAATTCAGTAAGGCCACTAAGCTCGCCATCACACATGAAGCGTCACACGGTCAAGGTTGGTAAGTACTCGATTTTTCATTATCGATTATATTAAAGTGCCATACTATCAGGGATATTAATTGGGACACTGAAGCCAGCTAATTATCATTAAGTGTTTTCTATGTCATGCACTAATAAAGCTTTTACGATTGAGTCTGCGACATCGTCGTCCGAGTCTCTGCTAGTAGAAGGTCCTCGCACCGATAGGTCGCTATAACGTACTTTATGGCTGGAAACCCAACGGCGTGAATGGTGTATATGACATGGAGATATGATATCGTTGATGATTTAATGAATAAGCGAACATGCAGCTGGTGCTGAGCCCATCGATAGGGAATGATTGCAGTGTCGTAGCGCCGATGGTTATTATTGGCGTTAGTGTAGTTAATCGTGTAAGCTCCATGTCGGATGACATCGCCGTTACGCGGCAAAGATCGATTTTGCACCTCACGCCTTACCGTGGCTGGTCAACCCGAAGTCCACGCGCGATAACCCTCTACTTCACGCACAGGCACACACCTGCTCTACGAGTACACCACTAACCCGCGCCTCGACCGTTATTTACAATCCAACAGCAAACAACCGAAAACTTACAAAGCATTATATCAAAGTGTAAACACGATTGTCACACGCGTACGTTTGTTACAGAATCGATGACTGTGATATTCACAATGGTCATAAAGTATTGGTCAATACCTCATAATCTCTTTTCCTGACTTCATGTTCCAAATCCCACTTCTGGCCCTCACACACATACATGCGGTCATAATACTCCTGTATTATTCTCTTGAGCATTTCTAAAGAAAAAGGAAAGATAGATTATTTAGCCGGCACAATGAGCATGGGCATCTGTGTGAGTAGCCTGCGTTTGTCGACGGAGCGACGTGTGCATGTGTGCGGTGAGCCGTACAACTATCATGTCATGTCGTAAAACTAAATCATTATTAACTCATATCACGTCAGACGCATTCCCAATCCTAATGCAGTTTACCTCCATTTTCCTAATTGCGATAGCTCGTTCTAGTTCATATTTATCCCCCTCAAGGTTGTATATTCTGTGCCAGTACATTTGACATATCGTCTGCAGTTCCGCTAAAGAAAAACAATCACATTTTAAGGTTTTAATAATTTTGAGCGTAGCGCTAGGTGTCGTAGATTCTCATGGTATTGAAGCGTAAGCGAAGCTACATGATAATAATATAGGTGGATCAGATGGGCTATTTTAAATTTTTAATTTATTGTTAACTCGATGGTAATATCTACAGTTGTCATCTATTGCTCCATTCGATATAACGGGACGATGTTATTTAGCGAATTCAAAGATTTATTTTGTTATCCACATTAGTTAAGGTCAATTTACTTTCAGCTGCCTAAATGGTACATATGAGTCTGCTGTGAAAACAAAACATTATCTTTTACTAGTCACATTGTTGGCATAAACTACTCAAACGTAGAGCGTAATACAAATTGCTTTTCGCCCAAACCAGGTCAGACCTCGAAATCTCTGCGAGCCACTTCCATCTCGTGATCGTACTTCTCCTCTTCGAGCTTCGCGATACGCTGATGATAACCGGTAATGATGCTCGTCAGAGCCGCTACAAAACCAACCAACATTACTCCCGCTATCTAAGCTCACCGCTCCCCTACTGTTAACCGTCTTCGGCAACGCTCGCGCATATATTATGTAAGAAGTAAGTAAGAATGTGAGTCTCAGATAGAAGTTTAATAAATTATACAAGGTATGTGAGTATTGGCGTGTGAGTTCAACGGCTATAGATAGAAGAGGAAGACGCAATAGAAATTAAAGGCCATTTAAACATAACGGCCACTCACATCAGCGGATCGCTCGATCCGATGTTAAGATAGACGAAATAGAGAAACACGCACTTCGACATCACAACGTTAAACAAAGAAATTATAGTAAGTTTTGTAAGTTTGTCAAAATATAGGGCCTCCATCGTGGCTTGTCTCGCTACCTCCATGTCTTTCCTTTTAACGATGTATTCCAGATCAAACTTTTCATCCTCAAGCTTGGCAATGCGGTTGTGGTAGTCTTTGCAAACCCTCATTAGAGCATCTATAATTCGAATACATAATTTATATGGATAACAGTGTTGCAATTACAGAACGACCTGTAAATTGCCATATTGTGTAGTGTACTTTTATGATACATTTGAAACCTGGCTACATACGTTGATGTAATGGTTTTCTGTATTTATACAAATAAATGGTAAATTGAGTGACACTGTATACACGTTGGTTTCTTTTTAAATAATTACCTTCGTTTGCATCTTCAACGTTCTTGGGTTTACCGCACCTCTCCTCGATGATGCGCCTCCTTTCTGCTGCTTTGCGTTCCTGTTCTTTCTTTAATTCTTCAGCGGCTTTCTTACGCAGGAGCAACTGTTAGAAATATATCGTTGGTATTAAATACTGTTTGGGTATAAGTTATAATAAGAACCAATATACAATAACCATGATACTCACCCTAAGCTTCTTCTTCCTCTCGGGGGTCATGAAACCTTTCTTCGCCTTCTTGGCCTTGGAGGCTTCCTCCATGCGCTTGCGCACCTCAGCGCGCTTGCGGTCGATTTCGGCCTGTTTGGCCTTCTTCGCCTGAAGGTATTGTAATAATAATGAAATATGATGTCACATGATTTCCATTTTCAGATGAAATAATGAAAGTGAGTAAAAAATGTGTACTTTAAACAAGCAATTTGACATAATTATAATAAGCATTTTTTTCTTATACATATTTAGGTTCAACTTATATTAATATATTTGTTTTTAAAATAGTTTGAGTGAACGTCGCTAATTATAGAGAATGTTTTAAATGATTGTGTTATGTCTTCATGTTCTTCTTTACTTTACCTCCTCGAGACGCTTTTTCTGTAATAAAAATAAAACAGAATTAGAAGTTGTTCCACAATTAATCAGTGAAATGTTAATGTGCAGGTGTAATTAGTGAATATATTCCAGTATTAAAAACAAAGTGTAATTAAATTGACACATTCAATTTAATTTCCATGTGCAGGTGTAATTAGTGAATATATTCCAGTATTAAAAACAAAGTATTATTAAATTGCCACATTCAATTTAATTTCCTTTATGATGTGCAGATTAAATTATGTGAAATACGAATATTGGATATTATAGTTAACTTATATTTATTTATGTTACTCTAGTATTGTAGTGCAATATTAAATATTTTTATTATATACCTAATTACTTCGCATTTATTGTATTAGTGTTATTGAGCATATAAAACGCAAATATCTTAATTCTTATCGGCTGTGTGAGATTACAATAAAAATAGATATTGTTACGAACAAATATTTAATTTTAATTATTTAAATAAGTATATTTATTTCTATTATCGTGTAAAATATTAAGCTACAGCATATTTATATCGACAATTAATTGGTATTATCGAATGTACTAGAAACAACTTACGACGTTTTCACATTATAGGTATTTTAAAAAATCTGTGAAAATAATCTGTGGAAAATGACGACAAAATATTACGTAAAAATTCAATCGTCATCTCGAAATATTGCAGGAAAATTTATAAGTATAGTAACATGTTATTCAATAAGAATTTTAATTTTGAATAACATGGTAGGAAATTAAATTTCTTTATTTAATCAAAATCCAACATAATTGGAACATTACCCATCCTAGTATAAATCCTCACATTAATATCGCCAATTAATTCATAAATTCAAAGATTGCATTCACAATGAAAATTGTAATCTCTACTACAACGAGAAAAAACTTATCTAACTATATATCCACATAACAATTGTTACAATTTAGATTAATATACTTTCATCATTTGTAGATATCTGAATGTGTTTCTTATTGTCCTGGTTGTGAAGTAATGTGTGTAAGTTTATGTTAATGATATTAGTGTCTTACCTAAGTCTCGAGGAGAGAAAGAACTCAATACTGTTGTGTGCAGCAGAAGACAGCGTTGGTAACATCCAGAGGCACGTTGGAACGATACAGGAACGCAATGAAAAGAAACAATAACAAAAACAATGTTAATAAGTGAACAATATGACTAAGTTCAATACAGTTGACATCAAACACGTTTCAGAGCCTAAAATATTAAACATAATATTTTAAACTACAAAAAATAATTCATAAAGAATTAAATAAGTACATTTCATAATCTGTAAATACATGTATGTGTAGCGTATGTACAATGTACATGTGTAATTGTTGTGTAGGTGTGAAAACATCATGTGTCGAATCAAAGAAATATAATAAAAAATCCATTCTACGTACATGTCCACGCCACCATTTTATTGACGTGAATTCGATGTATGAGTAGGGTCAAAAGCCTTATTGAGTGAAGTACAATATAAGAAAATCCTTTCGAACCATTATCACGTACGAGAACTTTACAAATTATTTTAGCCTTACCTCACTTCATCATCCGCCATTGTGTGTGTGTTGTTTGGGTGTCCTGAAAAAAGAAAAAAACAACATTGTAATCGATGAAATATATAACAATGGTATATTTACACGCTATTTTACTTAACTTACAACGTTAAACCTGACCTTCTTGGACTTTAACAACTCAATTTTTCAGGTCTAAATGTGATTGATTGCATTTTAATATACCTTATTACAACGGTTCATTTCTGATGTGATCCAAAATCCATCCATAATGCTGCCCAAAAAAAAAGATATCTCTGTTTGATACTTGTATCTTTTTTACGTCTAACTAGACGTCAACTATGGCAGTACGTTGTTGAGGCAAAGTTTGAATAATAACACTAATCAGAACACTGGATCATATTTTAAAAGTTTCAATTAAAACACAGATTTCAATTGATAAAAGGAAATGTTTCAGAAATGTATAGGACCTGAGCCAGGTCTTAATACACTATAATAGCAAATAAATGCCTAGAAAAAATTTAACTAAACATTTTCTACAAAAAAAGGTAACCCGAAATGAAACATCTCCTTTACTCACATTATTACCGAAGTATATCAAGCTGAATTGATCTTTACATTCTATGATAAATAACACATTAAAAAAAATATTTAAATATTTTCATGTTAATATTTGTAAGGTTTTCTAATAAATCGTTCTGAAATAAAATATTGTAATTTAGTAACATGAACCTATTATATTTTCTTAATGCCTTTTGAACGCTCATGATCAAAAAATCATTAATATATTCTATTTCTTAACGTCTCTGCCTTTATGCCTATATCTGCCTTTTACCTTTAGAAAATTTCAAGTTACCTTATAATTGAATTTCTGAATATGCTTATGATTTCCTCCGGGAATTTTGAGCTTTGAAGAGCTTATTAAATTCGGAACGTAAAAGATTTTATAAATATTATCAAACGTTCAAAGTAAATTTTCAATTTTAAATTCAATTATCTTAACAATAGCTTGCCATTCTTATATTTTACCAGTTTTTATATTGTACAATGTAATAAAGTAATAGGTACGTAGTTTTATAATTTTAGAAAATAGCTAGTTTTCGGATGTGCTGAGCAGTTATTTGATACTATTTGGACAAATGCCAAATTCCTGGACTAAAACTGATATTTGATATTCCCGAAGATATTATGATCTGCATAAATTTCACGAATGTTGTAGCCGCCAAATGTCTTTTTAATGGATTTTAACTTTTGAATTGGTGCAAGAATAGTGCATTCAAAAGTTAGGTGGAAACAAAGTTGTGTAAAAATATATTTTCCGTACACGTATTACATCGTTAACGTAAACGTGTTCCGTAATTAGGTTCGTGTGCGTTCGGGCGTTTTCGCGCGCTTTCGTCACCGGTCGGGGCGAGCGGCGCGCGTTACTGAAATAGGCCGGCGCGCACTCCCGCGCATCCTAATTTGGTCGCAGTCTACTTCGGTTACATGCGCTTCAGGCGTAGAGCTTGTTGGACGTGGTGTAATAAGATATCAATTTATGTGGGCTACGGAAAAGTTGACGTACTTTTCGTGCCTTTAATTTTTGGCAAAATCAATGTTCCGAATTCTTTATTAAAAGTAAAAGTATGAATTATTCATTGATTTATCTAATCTCTGAACGCATCCCGTAAATGAAAAAGAGTAGAAATTAAAGTAACTTAAGAAAAAATTTTAAATTAATTTACAAAGAAAAAATAAAATAATACACTAAAGCTTAGATCTCATTTTATTGTTTTATATCTCTTTTTTTATCTGTATATCGATAGTAATTAATTTTATGTTATTTAAAAAAAAATACTTGAAGGCGTAAATAGGTCACTGTAACAAGGTAGCACAAACTGAAACCAACTCAATGTCATGTCCTGAAACCGGATGCTAAGGCCTTAGCGACATTTAATCTATAATTATCTGTACATCAAACTACTGAAAATATTTAATATGAATAGACGCGAGAAATTATCATTGACGGACTCTAGTTAAAATTTACGGAGCTGTCCCTGATAAGGATCCGCACGAGCTTATGGTACCACATATACACACACGGACTGATGCATCACGACGATCCATTACAGACGACGTTGATATATCACTTCACTGAATAGATGCACTTAGAAATCGTTGCGCATTTAGTTAGTAAAAATTAAACTTCACGAAACTCACCTACGGCAAGAAAAAGAAGATGGCCCTACAGATGGTTCAGCCAACACGAGCCACAGTTGCTGACTGGCGGTCGGCGGGCGGCAAGGTGCGGCGGGCAATGCGTGGGCGCAGGCGCCCCGCACCCCGCACGCCCCCGCTCGCCCCCGATCTCCTCCGCACTCCTGCGAAACTCCACAACCCCCTGGCCCCCTTTGCTTGCGCACAGACATTTTTAGAGCAGTGTCGTTTTGACACCAACACCGAAATAACACAACGTCTCAGCTCCATTTGAAAATCAGATATCTAGTAAACATACAACGTGTTGAGTCGCCGCAATGTAATCTTTATGAACTAACGACTTATTGGATAGTCTTCATAACGCATAACATAAAAGCCAATGGTTTATTTATTTTAATCTTGAAATATTGAACTAAAATATTGCTCTTATGATTTTAAGCAATGTACTTCTAAGGAAAAACTTTAATGTTAAAAAATAACATGCATATGGTGAACACTAAAAATCAAAAATTTTATCATAAAGATCAAAATGATATCGATATCAAATAATTTCCTTAAATTTTGCGATACCCACCACATACACACAAGGCATACACACCATGTATCCAGAAATGACGAAAGGAATGTTTAGGTCGAATAATGGAGATTTTAATTATTACTCCGTGCAAGGCAATATCATTTACATATTTTACTTATTTTTCTCAGTTTAATGAATATATCTTAAAGCTGTAGCCGGTTCAATCTAATAGTAAAAAAAAGTCACCAACTAACAACAACTAAGGAAGAATATCGCATTACTTATACGCAGAAATTTCAACCGAAATGTGACTTCTTTTGAAGTAGCTTAATATCAGCATATTGTTAATATACGGTACAACGATCAAGTTTAACCTGAAGATTTTGGAGGCTACCTTCTACCCAACTTCTTTTAGGTTTTATCAATTTGTTACATTACATACTATAAATCAAAATGATTTATGACTTTTATTGTTATGTGATACTATTATTAATCCATCTAAAAGTAAATCTCTCCTTTTTCAAAAACCGTTTTTGTTTCTTGTCCAGACAAAACTCAAAGTATTTGACTATTGTTATCAGAAACATTTAGGACTTTCGATATCATGTAATTTCCTATTATTGCTAGAATTAGTACACGGAATTAATTTTATACCAAATTAACCCATATATGCCCACGAGCACGAAAACGACCCAAATTTTCTTTTTGCATTCTGATGCCTAGAACATTAAATTAAGAAACAATAAATTGGGTTTAACGCCATAAATGTATAGTTGAATGATATAGCTAGACATTCGATGCGGTTTACATGTCAAAATAGATAAATTTCGGTTGATAAATTCAACTATAAGTTGTGCCATAATTTTTACCGCCAGATTTTTAC
>DVXP01004798.1:0-10062 GCA_018235645.1 Junonia grisea
TGTCAAAACTTAGGCTAGAATAAAGCAGACCCTGGCTAAGTCCGGGAAATATGCTAGGAAGAAGAAGAAGAAGAAGATAACATTACTTTCACATGAAATATTTAGCCGTGCTCCAAGATTGAATCCATATATTGTCTTCACCAGATCGCAGAAGCGGGCGAACCGGGCGTGTTCGTGGGCAAGATATCGCCCAACAACCCGTCGCGAGAGTACCTCGGATACGTCGACAAGCAGGCCTCTGAAAAGAAGGTCGTGCGAGATGTCTTTACACACGGAGACGCGGCTTTCATATCCGGTTAGTATCATTACAGATAGTAGCATAGCTATAGGGGGGGGAACACACTCAGCCCACCTGAGATTATGATGATGAGCTGGATGCCCGAGCATCCATTTCATACTGCCACGAGGAGGACGGCAGCTCCGGTATGGCCCCGGATGCGGATGTGTTTTCACCAACCCGTAGCCTCTTCGTTTCTGTGCTAATAGTGGCCATAGCAAGGGTAAGTGACTAGGAATCTCATAATACTTAACCTCCCCAGGAGTCGGGTCTCTATCGAAGATTTCCTCTAAATAACCAAAAATTAAGGAGTGATATCCGATATTGAAAGTTTGAAAAAATTATTACTTAGCTTCGTTTTGCTCTTAGCGTCACCCATGCAATCTTTTTTGCATCTTATTGTTAGTCCAAATTGTGCTCCAAGAAAACCTTCAACGGGAGTTTTATTAGTATTTTGGATTTTAATTATTATTAGATTAATTAGTATTTTGGACTTAAAGTATATACATGTTTTATTACCTGGCTATTACTTTGGAATCTATGGAATTTAACGAAATTCATTATTAGTACAATTCTTTTATTCGTATTATTAGAATAAGGTCGAATCCTTCTGTAGTTAATTGTCACTCCGTCATCATATTGACTGATAAAAGTCAATAAGATATGATGCAGTAGGTAAATGGACCCATATCTTAGTAACCTTGATAATAATAACTAAATGTAAACATACAACATATTTTTTAACTTTATACAATACAAATACATTATTTACACGACAAAAACAACAAAGTTCAACACAGACGGGAATAAAAATATTACGAAAGGCGGATTTATTGCTTTGATAATTATATATTTTAATTTGTTAAATAATTGTATACCCTGTATGCTTATAAATCTCTTAAATACTTGTTTTTCCTACTGGTTGGCCGTTTGCCATACAAAAGGCAAATTATGTTGGCAAGTCTCTGATTGGCGACAAATAGAATCGCAAATTATAATTATATTTGTATTAAGTACTATATTTTATACGTTTATATACGTAAAGGGCTATTAACTTAAACATTTAATCTCCTTTAAATGCATTATGTTACCGCACACAAGAAAAATTCGAAAAGCAATATTTAGGTTTATTGCATTATTGCATTTCATTTTATCAGAATTTGCTTTTTTGTAAGAGTTAATAACAATATTTTATGTGATAACTTCATTTATTCTGTATAACAAGGAAGAAAACATTTTCAATCTTTTTTGATTACGCTCTATAAGGCTAAAGGACCACATGAGTAGATAAAACGTACGGAGGCTAAGCTTCTAAAAGACGTCAAAAATTGTTACTTATTTTAGATTAAAACTTATTTTAAATTAAACAAAACATTTATGAAACAGTTTTAATATTCAGTATGACAATAGTATAGTAGATAATAATATTTAAAACATTACTTACTCTAATGATTTTCTTTTATTAATTTTTATTTTTTAATTCTTTATATTTTTAATGGTGTGGTTAATTCTAAATAGAATATTTTCGATTAGTATTTATTATTCACGTTATTGATTAAAATATTCAAACTTGCAAGTTTGCAACTAACAAAACAGACAACGTGTGTCGCTTAATTAACCTTGAGCTTGTCAACTGGCTACGCGTCTATCGTGCGCGTGTAAACCGGTTTTTTCCAATCTTGCCGAGTACGTGACAAGCGGCCAGTGGTCAATTGCCGCGTGCTTAAAGAAAGTGCAATCGTTTCGCGCCGTTGTTTGAAGCTTTGTCTTTGTACAAATGTGAAAGGACAGTGAATTTAATACTTTAATTTATTTACACGTGTATTCCTTTCTCGTTCTCAGGCGATGTTCTAGTAACGGACGAGCTCGGCTACCTATACTTCCGTGACCGCACCGGAGACACGTTCCGCTGGCGCGGCGAGAACGTCAGCACTAGCGAGGTGGAGGCCGCCATCTCTAGAGTGGCTGACCATAGAGACGCGGTCGTCTATGGTGTTTTGGTATGAGTATATGTTTTGCAACTTTCTTGTTTTTCTTGACGTATATTTTTAAATTTATTTATTACATACTACTTAACGATAAAAAATACTAGAGTCTCACAATAGTACATTACCTGCATGAGTTTTTCTTACAAAGTTGACTTATCTTACTTCTTGTTATATACGCCTACGACTTAGGAAATTGATTCTAACAATATCGCTGAAATTTATCATCTTAATATATAATATTTAATCCCTATTTCCTTTACTCACGGCATCACGCGTGAACAGCCGGACCGATTTTCCTAATTCATTTTTTGTAGTACATATTAGCTATTGTCACGAGGCGGTTCATATGAAAAATTAAAATTCTGGACATCTCTTTGCACAATAAAAAGTGTTTATAATAATGTCCGAAATAGCAGCAAACATTTGATACCAAATATGTCCCCAGGTGCCGAACACGGAGGGTCGCGCGGGCATGTGCGGCCTGGTGGACGCGGATGGCTCACTACAGCTTGAGAAGCTCGCGGAGGGCCTGGCGCGGGACCTGCCGCCCTACGCGCGACCCGTCTTCCTGCGCCTCATGACGCGCCTCGACATGACTGGTATAATAAGTGCACTAGTTATTTCGATTGTATAGAAGCAGTAGCGTAGCTAGGGACCCGTATTCCTGCGCCACATGACGCGTCTCGACATGACCGGTACGAACACCGGTGGCGTAGCTGGGGGGGGGGTCATGAATTCTGCAACAAGGTTGGTCCGCCTAGGACTTCGAGGGGTTGGTTAGGTTCAAGCTACACCACTGTCTTAAACTACTCTATTTCACTGGCAGTAATGTAGCTAGGGAGAGGAGAAGAGGGATGCGACTTATCTATGCACAAAATGGATTTATTCGTGCGGACTAGAAATTTTTTCCACAGTGAACCGCTTCAGAATTTTTAAATAATGAAATGTCTGCCGTTGCTCGTGGATTTTTTACTTGGACTCTTAGTACGTCACGTGCGACAAAGGATACTTTTCTTTACGTTATTTTTGTAACGGACAAAAAGTATTACCTGTCCCTTCCTGGACAATTTTTATTGCGTTTTGCTGGACACCTTTTTTGTTTGCTTTTTTTATTTGAGCTTTCACTCACTAAAATTATTTAAATTGGGAAATTAACTTGGATTTGATGAATGGGGTGATTGAGCTTTATTTTAATGATATTGTCATCCCAATACAGTGGTGAAGCGGCTCAAGTCCTATAATCATTATTGAAATAAAGTATAAACTTCAAAAAATATATATAATTATATAACAACAGCACATGGTTTGTCTCTTTTACCTAAAAAACACAAAAAACAGCTAAGGATAAAATATTTTGATTACATTTTTACAAAATATTAAAATAATGATATTTTTAATTTTTTTAAAGTCTAAAATTCATTTTTTTATTAATAACAGGTACATTCAAAATGAAGAAAACTGACTTACAAAAGGAGGGCTTCGACCCAAGTGTAATGAAAGGCGACAAACTATACTACTTGGACTTGAAACAAGGGAAATATTTACCACTAGGACCTGAGGAATACCAGAAAATATTAAATGGAGTAATAAGACTGTGATGCGTTGATCTGAAATATTACCGTATTTTTTTAATATTATAACCAATTTAACTTTACTATTACGGTGTATGGATATGAAGTGATATAAAAGTTTACTGTTGTTTAGAAAATAAAAATATTGCTTTCTCTTAGCATTACCAACTGACTTTGCCATTCATTGCTCACGATAACAATTATTATTATTAAAATAAAGTCGATCATAATTGCTAGTGTACCTGAGGAATTGAATTTCAATTAGTTATTAGTACCATCTGTTAGCCAATAAGTCAGTTGGTTTATTCCTCTTTAGATCTGATTAGATCTGATAAACAATAAAATTGTTTTTATTTTATTTTTTTATTATTATGTAAAGACTTTTGTCGTAGAAAATTATAGTGTTAAGATGAAATAAAATAATTGTTCATTATATGATGTGTTTTGGGTAAATTTTTGTAAATACTACCACGATATAAATTATACAATTACGTTTTAAATTTTATTAAGCACATAAAATAATGGAAGCTTTGGCTATTTCCTTTAAGATTCAAAAACCTTGCAAAGTTTTGAAATGTTATTTCGTCAAACATTACACAATTTTCATACTGCTTTTAAGTTATTTTGAGAAGGAAAAAGAAAACAATTTCAACCACTTTTGATAATGTCTTTGGGATTTTAAAAAGGAACAAAATATATTTTCCACAATTTATGGACGTGTGAAAATATCTTAATCAAATTAGAAAATAACACTTAACCGAATAATTGTTAAGATAGAAAACCTATTTTCCTATAAACTATATTTAAATTGTAATGTGATAACCAACGTAAATGCTTGTCGAATATTTTCTACGATTATCATCGTGGTTATTTATATTTTTGTAGCTAATTTTATATCTTAATATTGATTTTGCTATCTGTCTTGCATCTTCCATTTTTGATGACCCTGCTCACACCAGACTGCAATATTATCTTTAGTATTACCATCCACTAAGCTGTTAACAACACTAGGTAGCCAGTTGATGTTGCAGTACCGTCAACTTAATATGTAAAGCTAAAGACAACCAATATATTCAGTCTAGCTGCAAGGCGCTACTACCATATATTGGGGTCGACTGGTTGTCTAAAGGCCTGTTATACATTACACAAAATTGCCATTTAGATAAATCACTTGTTTACATCCAACGAGTCCAAATTATGTAGGCTAAATATTGTTATCGTATTTGTTACGAGTTTTAGCTAAAACAGACATACTCAAATAATAGTAATGTATACAATGTAGTGACGAAATTCGTCTAGTTAAAATATATGAGAAAGAATTAAGTTAATTATATGTATGTGCAATTGTGTTTCGATTAAAAATCTAGAACACGATCAATAATAATTACAATGTCTGATTTATGGACTTTGTACTTAACTGGTTAACAATAAAAAGGATCGGGGTGAAACGGTATCGGTTCTCGAATATATTTGAATATATGTATATTTGTTTAATTAATGATGTATTGTTTAAATAAATGTTAATGTAGTGTAAATAAAGTGATAAATTTATCATATTTTTTGTAATTAAATTTGTTGGTTTCTGTTATGGTTAATTAGCTGTTTTGTTTATACTCGTACATAATTATGTTGTGCGTTTTATTTAAAAACATATTTTTCTGAATGAAGTTTCTTGCCACTGTTGTGTGCAAGAACAGTTTTAAATAAAAATCAGTTAAATATAACGTTATCGAATCCTCAATGTCATTCCAGTCTCATTATAAAAGACTGAAGTGATTTTTATTGTCTGTTTTTATTTTACGTTTAGACCTTAAGATTTCAAGGTAATGGGTAATGATGGTAAATGCCTACTGAATAAACTGATTTTTTTATGATATTTGTTTTCTTAATGTTCGCTCCTTTAATGAATAGTGTGAGTATTTGAAGTCATTATCTTAATGATATATCGACAATTATCCCGTCATAACGTTATTAATAGTATGAGTCGTATGGAGCAAAGTACAGTCACTTAATGGCTTATAAACTAAACTTTAAAAACTAAACCTTTAAAACTAAAAAAATGTTTTTATGTATTTCTACCACTTAAGTCAGAATCGACATCCATCTTACGTTTATTTTTTATTCAAAAGGGTTAAAGTTTTCTCAAAAAAAAACGTAACACAGCCTGTACATATCCCACTGCTGGGCATAGGCCTCTTCTCCTTTTAGAGAGAAGGCACCACCACTGCACAGAATAACATCATTCGGATGCACTAGTATTTTATATATTTTTAGACGAGGATATTTCAATCTAAATAAGAATTATATTTAAAATAAAAAAATGTACTGAAATTTTAATGTGCGAATATAGAAATAGAGAAAACCTGCATGGGTCGGGAGAAATTCTAATACATGTAGATATGTATATCTCTCTTCTTCCTAGCATTATTCCGGACTTTAACCAGGGTCTACTTTATTCTAGCCTAGGTATTGACAGGTTACTGATTTTTACGCAGAGCGATTGCCATTTGACCTCCGCAAACCAGAGGACAAGCCAGTGACCATTTAGACAAGAATATTTACCTACTGTGAGTAACGAACGTTATCAGTTATTAATTGTGATAACAACCGGGACCGGAGGCTTAACGTGCTCTTTTAATACAAACATCCGCCCCGAGCGGGAATCGAACCCGCGACCGCCGGCGTTAATAACGCATTCAGCACCGCTACACCAGAGCGGTTTTACATGTATACCCGCAGTGAAGCAGCGTCTGGGATTAAACTCTAAACGTTCTCTTTAATGGGAGACGAGGCTTTTGTCCAGTAATGAGAGATTTAGGTAGACAGTTACTTTTCTTTACTGTATAGAAATTGGGTTTCAAAAATTTTGTCCGCATGTACCTACCTACTAAATACGCTATTAAGGGCACCTCGAATAAGGAGCTTCTACGAAACCCTTGTCCTCATTTACCTTGGTACTGAAATTCATCGAAATTAATTTAGTGGTTTCCTACGAATCTAGATAAGCGTACTTAAATTACTAAAATATTGGCGGTGGGTACATGCAAGGAATTAATCTGGATATAAAGATCCGTGTAGCCAAGGTTTGCATTTACGAGACCTCACCGTATAAACCTGTACCTACTTGTACCTATGTAAAAAGTTGTGGGAGCAAATGCTCAGTGATAATTATACACTAATTAGCAATTGTCACTTTAGGCTATTTTGTTTATAGAGCAAGAACCTTTGAAACTATTATCAAAATGGGCTACATGATTTCGCTTTCTAGAAAAATTGTATGTAGATCCGTATTTTGTCCTTGCATAATTTAGGCAGCACCGATTAGTGAAAATTTGTTTTTTTATTTAACCATTCTCAGGCGCTAAATTTTTTTGTATGTGGATATTCAATCCAGGGGAGAACAGAAGTGCTCCTCCTCCTGGGCTCTTCCTGGCCAATGTCCATACACGAAGTTCTAATATACAATACTGTCTGTGAAATTATCGCGTAGGCTTCAACGTCTATACTGCCCTTATGTATTTGTTGTTATAAATAAAAACAAAAAGATAATGTCATATTTAAAATTTGGAACCGATCCAAAAATACAAAATGTCAGTAATGTTTCCGTAAAAATTCATTAACTATCTTCCATTGTAATCTTTTTTATCCACTGTTTACATGAGTAAAGTAACGGTTATTTTTTGTGTATGAAGCGGTCCCTTCGGGGATCAGCTGTTCGCGCATGTGCATCTGGCGCCGAGGGGCGCTCCGCCATTGACGTGTCGCGTGGCGCTGGGCGCACGTCCTTGCGCATTTACTGGAAAATATTCCTCGTCGGAACACGTATCTTACGCGCAGCATTTGCGTATTATCAGTGCGCGTTTGTTTGGATCTCAGTGTCTAGATAGTTTTCGGTGCGTCCCACTGGGCTGATCGCCAGCATGGACGCGCTTTTGGCAGCTCTCGTCGCCCTCATGGCATTAGCCGCCGCGATGGCCGCCGTGTTGAGTACGCTCTCGAAAGCGGCAATTTTCGCAATCCTCGCGGTCGCGCCTTGCATCTATCGGTACAGGAAACGGATTTATGTGATCGTGAAAACTTTACCCAGGGATGTCAAGTGAGTATTCTTCTTCAATCTTTGAATGAGTACCGCAACGTTTCTAGTTTTAATTTAAGTGTATATAATATTAAACTCCGATTATTAATAATAATAAAATGCGTGATTTAAAACTTAAATATAGGTACTTAAACGTTTTCTGTCAGAACACTGTAACAAAGGAACAACCTTTGGTTAGATAAACACGTTAAATAAATACTTATGACATTATTTTTACGTACTTAAATTTAGGGAATAAGTGTGTTATTTGTATTATACAATTTAAAATCTGCGCGTGTTTTAATAAGTGTTAAATATAATCATAAATAAATCCAAAACGAGAGTAGAATAATATTTAAAATCCTGAAAATGAAAGAGTTGTATAACATCTGGCGCATGTAGTAAGTAATTCCTGCTTGTTGAAATTGTGCTAGTGTGTTTTGTAGGCGGATAATATAATAAATGGAGCGATGACGATTAATGATGTAATTAGAATTTCCTCCGATCTGTATCACACCACAATTTTTAAATACATTTTTGCAAGCTGTGATCCTATCAATTTTGTACCTGAACAACAAACGTATTTGTCTTCCGGTACCTATTAAAATAAACCTATGGCTGGCTTGTATGCTTTTTGCATACTTATGTAGGTACTTTATAGGTTTCGCAGTGATAAAGAAACCATATAATTTTTATTCATTCGAGTTCAAGACCCTACATTACAGTTCCTCGTCTAAAATAAGACTTTATAATTTATAATTAATTTCGCCGTTTTCAATTAAAATACCTATTTATATTTTTTGTTTTAACTAATTCCAGTGTTGGGTTTGTGTACTGATTCATTATTTATTGAACTGCGATATTGATTTCCTATAAATTTCCTATAAAAGTCATTTCACATTTGATCTGAAGACAGACACTACGTACGGTTTACGGCATCAAATTTGAGTGCCTAAATGTTTCCGGTGGATCTATAAATCCTTATAACATATGTACCTAATAAAATTCAGGTTTTTTACACGCGAGTTACAAAAACGTATAGCCTCTTCCAGGAATATTAGGAATTGTGTACATAATATAGGTATATAGGTAACTTTCTATCTATAAGAAAATGTCTACGGTATAAACGCTCCCGTTATGACAGTTGTATTAATATAATTTACTACAAAATAAAAGCTGCTGAGGTATCGCATCTCCAATATTTTTATTAGGTATTAATTGAAAGCTAATTTTAATGAAATTTAAATAGTAATACTTTTATAAATGGTTATGACTCAGGGATGTATAACACGTGCATTTAACCAACGGACATGGGTTCAACTCTAAGGAAATAAACATCTTTCTATAACTAGTCACTACACACATCTTCGTAGCGGTTTAAGCTGCTATTCCTGCTATGTAACAGGACAATAATTGTGCCTTACTAATGGGTGGTTCAATTACAGTTTATTCAAATAGGCGAATTTTGGAACTTTCGATAGTCAATTTCTATCGAAATCAGACTTTTTGAAAAGTAGACTTATGATTAAGAAATACAGTTTATATTAAATGGATCACGGCCACGGATCGGGTTCCAAACCCGCTGTGTCGCAAAATTTTTGATTTGAAGTTAAACTTTCATAGCCCCACATGTGGAAAAACACGAAATAATAAATAAACAAGATGAAAGTTATTATGCTGTCACGGTGGCAATTATTTTCAGAAAATCTGCAATGAAATATTCATATTTTTTAACAGTGACAGGGTTAGCATCAACGCTAGACTCAAACATTTGACACTGTGGTGCTCACACTTCTTATTTATTGTCGTATGATTTATATAACACTTAACGGCCCAAACACGCCACTGCCGCCAACAAGGTATGACGCGACGTCGATCGATGCTAGTCCACATTACTGGCTACGACGTATTTAAAGAAACTTCCTCAGTTTAATACCAACCATCGCTATGCCCCGGGTTTTCCTTCTTTTAGCAATAACGGTTAATCTACGAAAAGAAGTCACTGATATAACATGTTATTAGGGAAAAGGTATGGAGCTTAATCCACCACGCTGCTCCACTGCGGATTGGAGGCTATACATGTGTCAGAATTTCTTCCGGCACATGCAGGTTTCCTCACGATGTTTTCCTTCACCGCCGAGCTCGAGGTGA
>DVXP01004799.1:0-10059 GCA_018235645.1 Junonia grisea
TAAGGTTATAATAAGGTTATAATGGCAACAGTATGAGCGACTAATGGACATGCAATTTGCCGCTCCTTACTGCAAGGGGTAATTTGTTTAAGGTCTTTACATTAGAACTGTTAATATTGCTATATTATATCAGTTATATTTTTCCGCAAAAGCAAAGAGAAGAGATTTTATTTTAATAGACTATTTTCTTCGAGATTTTTTAATATTTATTCCCAAATATCGCTCTATTTCGAAGGTCATGTAGAAAATTTAAAGTAATAACACGTTTATATTCCAGGTAGTTTTTTATATACTTAAATAACGGAAATATTTTTTTCTATCTACAATATTTAATAGTGACACCAAAACAAAAAGGTATCAAGTCTACTCCCAGATACAATTCAGCATAACAAAACCCAAGGTAATATGATTTCTCAAATTCATAATCTTATAAGTTAAGAAGCCGTCCACTACATTTATTAAATATTTGCTAATACGACACAAGTAACAGCAATTATATCAAAATTGAATCGACTTTAACTAATTGAATTGAATTGAAGGATTCGGAATCAATGCACAGTTTATGTACCTAAAATTAAAACTGACCAACGTGCTGGATATCGCAAAATTATTAATATGTCATAATATTTACTTTAAGTTATGAATATTTGACCAGTTCGTCACTTTTATGATGTTATTTAAATTTCCGATGCGATAACAACGAAAATAAAAATAGAATTGTTGTGTATGTAGGTTTAATGTATAATGTCTATTAGTTATGACTAGCCACTACATATGATGAGAATGTAAGATGTCAATAAATGTCTTGTCAGTGTGTTTTGACCAGCAAAATAAATAAGCGTTTGATTTCACGTAAATACATAATACATAGCTTCTTGCTTTAACCAGAACTTGCTACTGTTGTGTTTTATTACAAGAAAAATAATAGCATTTAGTTGTTAGTAGTTAGCAGGTACGTAATCAGTATATCGATAATTATGTAGAATAACATAAATATGCTTAGCACAAAAGCTTAATATTATAAATTATCTATAACGTACAATACGAATATAGACAAGTTTATCTTAGTAAAAATTAAACGAAACGAAAATGTAAACATTATTTTATCAACGAAATCATCAGGTTCTTTATAGCAGCATTTTCAAACTTGTTAATTAAAACTCATTAAAAGCTTAATTTCAACATTGTTGGTAATTAAGAAGATTCACGATCTACGAAACGCTATTATCTTCCTGAAGTAAGTACTTCACAAATTATGAAGATAGAAACTACCGGTGATAAAATGCTTGTAAAAAATCACCCCTGGCTTAACTCGACAATATTTTTATTCATCTTTTTTTTATTGCTACTTTTTACATCTACATTATTACTCATCTTACTTCTTTGTAAGTAGGTATTATATTTATTAATATAAAAATACAATTTACCCGTTATTGGTATAACAGACTGATATTTGAAATACAAATATTTTGGTTTTATCAACTTATGTCATATATTTAATGCAACTTAATAACCACATGCTTTAACGTTTAAAAATATAGTAAAAATGGTTACAAATAAGAACACACAAATCAATTACGAATCGGGGACATTGACGTTTACCGTAATATTTTCCCGAAACTTCTGCAAAAATTGTCTCAGAAGACAAGGGAGGAAAATACGACAGAATTACCGGGACGTCCGTCTGTCTAGCAAGATCGCTCCTAATTACCTCCACGTCACGGCCACGCCAGTGATTGATTGTAACGCTAATATCTCTGACAATCCAACAATGATATGTGTGACATTTGTGCTTACGATATTGTCCTACATGTCGCCTTATTAATATATCTTTATTGCCTTCTTTTGTCAATGGTATATATGGAAATGGATTTTATTTAGAAGTCAAGAAGTACATCATTCCAGCAACTTTAAAACCATATATTTATGGTGTTTTAATAAGACAAAAAAGATGACGAAAAATATAACTTTGCATCGAAATGAACCTGAAAGAATTTCAGTCCCAGTGACAAACTTTATTCAATCAAAACATACAACGAACTTATTTCGAAATGAAATATTACCTCCGAGTTTCCTTTAATAAAGAACCAGTGAACCTTTTAAACTTATTAGCATATTTTCCGTCTTGCATTTCATTAAATGTCGTATTGTAAAGTTTACTAATATGATGTGACGGCGACTTCACCGTTTAATATACCTAGTTCGTAGTTCATAAGTTACGCCAATCTTATTAATGCTGCGTTACCCCAAGGAAAATAATATTATAATTGAAAGTTACCCTCTCCTGCGTTTGTGGACATTATTCATTGTTCTTGTACTACTTGTTATACGAAGTGTGTTGTAGAAATTAAATCAACCAATTAAGATGAGAAATTTTAAACTTTTAATAGCTATGATAAACATTTTGCAGGTCAATAATTTGTTTCATGTTAATTTTGGTTTAAAAAAAAATATTTAAAAATTACATTAATATTACAAATTACAAAAACATTTCTTATCCCTTCGAATTGCAGGTTTATATTTTAATTGAAATAATATGAGTTTTCATAGAGCAAGGGAAGAAAGCTCTAATTGAGTCTTCATCATCATTATTACGCTCGAAATTGGATCCAGGAGATAATCTGGCGAACAGTTGAGGTAAGCGGTGTTTCATTAATTTCTCGTAGCCTAGGGGACTTAGACGCAAGTTAATCGGATTTTCTGTACAAGTTGAGGCACTTTCAAGTGCGATGGAAGGGTGCGAATACGCTACCCGCGTGCTTTACTTTAAAAAAAAATAGGTAGACTATTCAATAGGCTTCTTATGGCAGGACACACCAATTTTTTTATTATGCTTTTATCTAAACATAATACTTTTTTGATGTTGTATTTAAAGAAGTTTAGCTGACACAGATGATCCACTACAGGTAAATACATATGTAAAAGAGGGATAAAAGCTAAGGTAAAACACTTACATTTTATTTCACAATAAAACTGTGTAAGTTGAGTGTCCAAAAAATGTACGAAAATGTGAACGCGCATATACCTAAGGAAATTAAAAACAAATTGTAATTTATCATACAAATAAATAATAACAGGTTAATATTAACATAACATTTAACCTCTAAAACACTTTTAAGTATTTTCTGAGAGTTTAAACATTGACTGCGAAATTGCATAAACACCTCGACCGAGAGTAACGCGGGCACAGTTGATGCGATTTGGGATCGCGATACGAGTTCCTGCATCTTCAATTCACCACGTTTTGCTATCGAACGATCGATAAACATGCAATAAATCGCATCAAGAACTGATATTTATCAGACAGGTTAACACTTCGACGTAACCGAAGTTATGTTCTGGGGGAATTAAATAGGGGGAAGACCCGTTCTGATTTAAAAACCGTATAATAAAAATAATTGGGATACTTTTTTTTCAGTTATTTAGACATATGGGAACGAGAGTATTTTCTTTTTCAAAATCTAGCATTTCATTGCGATTGCGTAGCCAGCGCAAAAAATATATCTGAGCGATAATTAACCAGTATTCTGGTGTTTAGAAGCATCTCAAATAAGAACTCTTCTAAGTCGAAATGTGTACCATAAAATTATAGTGTAATTGCATTTTTCCAACTTTTATTGAACTTTTATTGAAGAGAGTTTAAAAAACCGTTGCTAAAATAGTTGTAATTTCATGGTAACCCTAACCGTGAGTAACGCGAGCATCGTCGATGCGGCGCAGGCTCGGTCCGTGACTCCGTGCATCTTCAATTTGCCGCGCAGGAGACGAACGAGCAGTGAGCCCGGGATAAATGGCACTGGAGGCTGGTGCTTATCAATCACGATCCACGATATACTTTGTATCGCGTACCTTTGAATTATGTTCTAATATCGGAGATGAAACTGATAGGTCTTTTTTGTAACGATTTTTATGTTCTGCTTTATGGAGAATGCTCGAACACATGACCACTGATTATAAAAACTTTAGGTGATTATTTAGGTTATCTAAACAGTCAAGTTTATTTTTAATTTTGATAGTTGAGTTAAATTTATTAAAAAAGAATTTTAAGACATTAGAATTACATAATATATTAAATTAAATTCAACATAATTTTATTAACAAAACCCGTAAGGTAGGCAATTTAAATATTTCGCAACAAAATGAAATTAACCCCACAATTATTTCGAAACTCGGAGCGAGCAGACGTAGAAAACGTAATAAAACAAAACCCTTCCATTTTATGTCTTATTTTAATTTGTCGCCGGAACGACACTACCAAAAGTTATTACGACCGTCTGAACTTAACTTTGGACTTTCATAGTAATTAATTATGACGGTACATAATTGAGTTTGACACTTAAATAGATGGAATAGCAATAGCCGTGCGTAATACAATGCTATTAATTTGAGGCGAGGCGAGGCGGTCAGACCGCAGCCGGCGGTTTGACGTATTACCGTCGCGCCGCACCACTTAGCGCTGCCTCGCTGCTGTCCGACGTGAGCCTCTGCGAACCGCGCCACTGATTAATATATGGCTCACACTTACTGTTGTCGTAATACTTCGAAATTTTAAGGGTCTACCGTCTGTGTTGTAAAGTTTTTAACACTAGAAGCGTGGGCGTTCTATGGCCCTTTTCGATGTTTGTCCGGCTCTAATTAATATGTAAAAGAAAAAAATAATTTTTAAAATCTAAATTTACCTCTACTTCTACCTTAATTTTTGAAATAAGGATATTAAAGTATAACTTTTTAATTATTCGAAGTTAATTAAAATGTCGTTTTTAGTTCAATATTGAACAATTCACAGTTTTCTAATTTGCTAGACTTAGTAGTTACTTTCCGAATTAAAAAGTACTGACCGGTCACGGTTGTTGAGGAGGGTACCTGTGGTTACGAAGAGATGGTAATTTTTTATCGCTGTGGGTCAGATATAAACACGTTGGAGGTTTTTTTCACATGGGCCACTGACAGGTAGGTCTTATTCCGGGAAATTGGATGAAATCTCTCCCTTCAGTCAGCCGTGTCGGCGAAATCGGTGCGGAAGGTCTTCTTCTGTGAAACCATCGCTGTCCAGAAGGAGATAAATGGGCAGGCTCGGCAGAGCTTCTGACTGCCGTACGTACCAGTAAGGGGCGCATATACCTTGACCGCCTGAAACGAACTCCACTGACCAAAAGCGGAGTTTCGCACGGAAGGAGCAGCAGATGCGCAAACGAAAGCTAATCCGCAGCCTCCCACACAGCTGCCATCATAGTGGTTTTTTGTGAGTAGGAAACTTACATAAGCTCATAACCAAAGATGTATTTTGCAATATAATATTTATAATATTATGTAATTTGTTCGACACACCAAAAAGAATGCGTAATGTAACAAAAAGAACATTATAATTTAATTACAAGTTTTATTTGTTCACATATCGTCACATTATTCTAGCAGAAATAAAGTGACCAAAATTGAGCCATCCGCGTTTCTACACGCGTATCTTTCTATCCGGGTTACAGTATATTTGGCGCTTCTAGTTTTAAACCAATAATGAATCTGCATTAAACTCTTACTCTTAAAGCTTTACTGTATTAATATAATAGGTATAAAAGCAACACCGCAGTAAAATTTAACTTAAAAGTCAAAAACCCTGATTAACATCCGCTATGTTAATTTTTGCTTAGATATGTTACGTATCCCGAGATGTTCCGGCGGACAATAAGAATTTTATGAAGTATGCCTCTTAAAAATATACTAACAAAAATTTTAATCACATAAAACTAACAACTAAAAATAACACAACAAAGGTCACAATAGAACTCACATATACACATTATCATACATATGTGTATGTGGGATACAATAATAAATAATTAGTTTATCAGACAGGTATATGCGCAAAAAAGGTTCTTGACTTCTGATTCTTGAATTAAAACCTGAGGCATATAGGTTTGTGTTCCTCAGCCATAATAAAAATGACTCGACTACGACTCGCATGACTACTATTACTACTTTACCAATAGTCCCGAAGCTTTTTACTCACGTAGTAATCCGAAAACAGTTAATTTTACAGAAAAACTGTAAGAGACAGAAGAGATTTTTTGTAGAAAAATTTATAAGGAACAATTTTTATAATGACCTCTATTGACCTCTGAGCAATAAGTCGCGAAATATTTGCAAAAATCTGATAGTCATGACTTTTTGACCTTTGTAATTTTCTTTGCCGGCATGATATCGATGTCGATTATTCACAACTTCATAACGCCCTAATAAAGGTGTATACAAAAATTCAGCTCACTAGGATTTTTTACCTAAATTAAACCTAAAATTACTGGATTATTGTCATTTAGAAATTTACTACTAAGCCGTAAAAAATACGGCAATCATCATTAACACGATTCCAACTGTACCTATCGGCTACAACTTTAAAAAAATTTAATGTTTATAAATTTAAATAAAGTAGATACGCAATTTTTTCGTCGTAACTTTTTTCCATTACCAAAAACGATTATTCTACGTCAAGGCTAGTTAAATTTAGTTCACTTAAAAAAGGTTCGGATGCTGATAAGGTATTTCGAGGATGTAGCGGGCGTGCGTGCTGCTATAATATTCATGAGGCCGGCGTGCTCCCGTTCAGCCTGTAGGACAAGCCAGCGACCGCTATCTTCAATTCGGACCTATTCCAACAATATAATACAATTCCTTTCCCACTTCCCTATTCAAAGTTTTGTTTTATTTATATTCCTTCCGACCGGTGCTTAAATTGGAATTTCATTTTACTGAACTCCTAACTTGTACTTTACGAAAGGTTAATGCAAGTTGTGTGCCTTACTTTTACAACGAGTTTTGCACTCGTAAAATTTTATATTATAGCAGTTCGTAAAAATTGTTAATATGGGATCGAGGTCATAATGTGCTTTTATATAGGTGAGTATCTACTGACCTGTGTTATGTACATAGAGTTAAGTAGGTAGCGTAGTTCTGAAAGCGCCAACCCACAAATTTGAAAGTTGGCCAAGTTGTATCGACAGAGAGCATTTGTGGTCCGAAGCAACGCGTTTCACTATCCGCTACACTAAACAACTTGGATTTGCTTTTAACTTGTACCATATAACGCATACGTAATTACTTTATTATATAATGATTTACCTAACATTAACTTTAAATTAAAATGAATTTTGTATCAACGTTTACTTCTAATGGATTATTTGTACCAAACCAACATTCGACGAGTTAACCATAAACAAGTGAAACTTAAAATCAAATTCAAAAACTACAATTTACAGAATGTCTAGTTCGTACTCACTAAAAACAAATGTCTGGCAAAATTAGCTTCGTAAGCAAAACCTATTAAAAGACATAAGAGGAAATGTGCTAGCAACCTGCGCAAAATTTACTTGTTGGCGTCTGCGCTCAAGTAAGCAGAGTGGCTCGGAACAGGGCAGGGTAATTGAACTAATAAATCTAGCCGTGTAACTGCGCTCGACTCGCTCAGGATCAAGGCGAAACCATTAAACCTTCGCTCAGATTTCTCTGCAACTCGCCTTACATTTTGGTCAAACGGAAGTTAACTTCGGTTTTACTATTTTCATTTTTCGATATACATTTACGACAAAAATGTTTAATTAAACTAAACGGTTGATGTAATCTTAATGAACATTCCTTGCTGATAAAGTAGATTGTACTTAATAGGTTATATTGAGCGATTCTGAATGCTTATCACTATGTTCCTAAACATCATTATTATGGCTTGTTATGTTTTTACGAGCAAACGGCAACATTATTTTTCAATCGATAATGTCGTTTCATTTCAAAATTTCAACGAAAAAATTACACTGTATTGTACTTGTGGTTATTACATTTACAAGCTATTTTGAAACACTTCAGGTGAATAAAATGCAATTTATATTTTTACATACATATGTATTTATTCTTAACAATAAATTTGTATTTTGATATAGATTAAAATAAATGACAATCAAACGCAGTCCATAGAGAAATTTATGGAAGATTTGTATGATAGAGACAACGCTACTCAAATTGCAAACAAACCACTGTTAGAAAATAAAGTTGTAAGTATTGTTACCTTAAACACAATATTATGAAGATATTCTAGAACCTTTTTATAGTAAAAAAAATGTATAAATTGTAATCTTTCTTTTCTATTTCAGGATAAAAAGTTGCAAATACAAAATGTTTCACCAAGCGCAGTTCTCATGATGAAACTCATATCTTACTACGAAGATAAGTTCAGAATTGCGAATCACGAACCCACAGAGAGTGGATCGGTTGTTCCTTTCTCTGAGCGAATTCAGACGGAAAACAACAAAATAAATGCCAGTAACAAAGTCGTGCAAAGAATCGGATTTAAATCGAAAAATGTATGTTATCAAATATCTATTCTGTCTTGATACTCATAACTCTAATTAGCCGTATTCATAATTACGTATAGGTACCTACATAAGTAACATTCTTTTTTAATAAAATACTGTTATTTTTTTCAGCGCTACGCTAATATTGTTATACCGGATGTGATCATTGCTTAAAATAAACTTTTTACTAGAACGTACTTACGTTTTTCTCTTCGCTTACTGAAAGTACAAATAATTAAAAATACATATTTAACAGACAAATATCACTGTTGTCATTGTTGTTCTGAAAACTCAAAACTAAAATAGCGTGGAGCGATCATTAACAATTTAGTAATTTCAGAATTGTGTGCAAAATCATGCAACAAAAGTTAATAGGTTTAAGTAATAGCTGGTTAGAATGTAATTTACTGTGGTATACGGAAAATTAGTTTTATAATCATATTAACTGATACTAAATTTGACGAATACAAATTGATTTTTTGTTTTCAGTTACTTAATAAAGTTGATTTAATATTTAAATTTTTAGATGTATATGTCTTAATGGATAAAATGAAAATAAAACTTAAAAAACCTCAACAGCTACCTTATTGAGACGACCTTACAAAAAACCATTTTTAAACATTAAAAAAAAAAACCATTTCTAAAAACCATTAAGATGACATCGCCTTTGAAATGTAACAAAATGACTCGGTCTATTATAATATGTAAAAATATTGTTAAAGTTATATTACTTTGCTCGGGTTGAATAAAGATTCAAATATTAAAACTCTTTTAAACCACTGCACTCGTCCGCACTCTACCAGTTGCTCGGACAAAAATGATTAAATATCCATCGTAAGTCTTAATGTCTTACTACGCGTATAATTTTCTTACACGTTCTTTCCACTATATTTCATACTATTCCAAATTATAATACTTACAACTCTATTCAGTAGATTCTATCTAAATAATTCGGATTAATGTTTCATTGTTTTTTTTTTAATATGAAAGGCAAAAGACATACCTATACAATAGCTACATGTATGTTAAAACAACCTTACTAACAATTGCGTTTTTTTACTTCAATGCCTTGCGAATCGGCCCTCAATATTACAAATAAGTGCAGTGGTTCCAAAAATTTCTTGAAAAACACATATAATTTTTCTTGTTTGTTATAAATTGATACTAACCGATATTTTTATTTTTAACAGTTGAATTAAAGTTGTTTTTCATGCAATACGCATAGAAAAGTTATGTTTAATACAATTTCCTCAACATCTAAAATAGTTAATTTTGAAAATATTTTATTTCACATTGATTATTTTATTCATACTATTCTATTTCTAAAAGCACATTTAAACGTCAGAGTCGTAGTCTAACGTAGAGTGGAACGATTTCTCTCAACGTATTTGAAAACCATTTTGGCCGCTGAATTCAACTGTAACTTGAAAACAGAGAATCCGACTATGCGAAGTGAGGGATTAGCAAATACCGCATATTGAATTAAAAGTAAAATACTAAACATCGCCGCTTGTATTGTAACCTTATAATATAACAGAAGAACAATAATAAAATCACATTTTTATATACCTAATAAAAATGCATAGAGGAAAATAATACATATTTACATTGTTTTTATTTGTATATTCAATACATACATACATACATACATACATACATACATATAAATAAAATTGGAGTGTCTGTTTGTAATATTAAAATAACACCTTTTTACTAAATGCATATG
>DVXP01004800.1:0-10056 GCA_018235645.1 Junonia grisea
GGGTATGGAGGGGGAATGGATGGGGAATTAATGGGGAAGGGGTGGGGAATTGGGCCTCCGGTACCCTTACTCACGCGGCTACACCTACGATTTTATAAAATGTTAGTAAGCACCTAAATCGGAGATATTTCGAAAAATTGTAATAAATTCCGAGGTACTCGACAAACCAACCTAATTAATTAATTCGTTATTTTCTTTATTTCAAAATGAAAATTTTCAAAATATCGCTTAATTTGGTGCCTTTCCATTACTACTGATGTTTTCAGGTCGAAATTATTTTATCATTCAACGTATATTTCTTTGTGAATGATCTTTACCTGAATCTTAAGAAAACCTGGAGGTGTATTAAAAATATTTTTTAGACATATTCATGCACGCCAATTCAGTGAAGAAGCATTGGGATTATTTACTAACTTTCTTTGTGAGAAGAAGGCCTTTGCTCAGCGATGGTGTAAATTATAAAGTCTATCAATATATTGTCTAAACAAGCAAACACATTTTTTTACAGATTTTGATTTATTTCAGTGATTACTAATTACATATTAATATAATAACATATAATAGCTTAAACCTATTGATTCTAAAAAAATCATTTCCAATATCATCTTACCTAGTTATTAAATTTTTGATTAATCCGTTAAAAAGTACCGATTAAGTTAATAATAATTAGCTTAAATTAAACATGAATATTAAATAGAAAGTCCTTGTTGAAACGACTTGAAACGTAGCAAACGATGTATTTAATACCCATGTAAAAGTTAGGACATACGTCCGGTAATAATGAAAAAAACATCTTTGGTTCAAATCAAGGTTAACAAAATAAAACTTAGTAAATAAAATGATCTACAGATTAAAAACGATACACTCAACAAATAATAAATAGACAGTCATCTCATAAATGGTCCGAGCGAAGATATATTTACTCGGGAAGCGGTCGAACACACAAAACTTTGCCGTCGCGTCGTATCGTACGGGATCCCCTAATTTATCATCTAGAACATTTTTAAATAAACTCGTTACATTTTTACTTTATTATAACTACGGCTAATTCTCTGAATTGCAAATTTTATCGTATAAGTTAACAAACAACTTTTTGATTGATTTTTTGCTTTTAATTTTATCACTAAAACTACGAATTACGATCTAATTTTTTTCCTATTTTTAAAAACTATTCTTGACTAAGAGAGGACAGTTATAATGAAACTTATAAATGAAGAGATGAAAGATATGGTTCAAATAGGTTGAAGAGATATGGAGCGATAGAAGTTGATGAAGAGCAAGGAGTGAAATGCACATATGTTTCTTATGCAAGGGTTATAGAAGTCAAGATATCTAAGAAGTTAATTCATGATTTAAACTTTATTGTCGGTATTAGCAAAATTTATTCGGACAAACGACAATGAGAAGCATCTAAATAAACGGGAAGTACTCACAGCCAGAATGATTTCTCATAGTTCATGTCTAGATATGGTAAGGAGGAAGGATTTTTTTAATAAGTTTTAGTTTAAATTTTAGGTTTAATTTTAATCTATAAATAACTACAGTGCTTTAGTTTAAATTTTCTATTTAATCAAAATTAGGATTAGATGCAATCCTTTTTAATGGAATGATAGATTAATAGCACTACTTGAGATAATTTTTGCTAAAATACTTCATGATTAAGTGCTTGGTCTCCAAGAATTTGGAGACGTAGGTTTTAATCACGAAGAAATCTAGCGTTTCAAATCCAATAATCTTAGATATAATTTAGAAGAAGTTTATTTTGGTAACTACGATAGTTCGCATTAGTGAATAATTTGTCGTGACAAAGGTAAAGTTTATTCCATTTTAAATTTTGAATTATTACTAAGCTATTCAAGTGCTAGATTTAAAATTGTAGTCAATAGATTTATTTATCTAAATTTTAAATGTCAGGGTAGGGGGAAATGATTCATATAGATACATATGAAACTTAAATAGTTATAACACTAAAGGAGATTCTAAAGAAGGAGTTCATAAATAATTAACTTATACAATAAGAGTTAATGAAGAGCGTAGAAGATAAGACGCTAAGATTTACTTTATAGAAGCATTACAAGATAATGGCACCGCGGAATGTACCTGTGTTTATAAAAAATTATCCTAAATCAACTTATCGTTAATTTTCGAACGAGATTATGTTGTTTTTAATCCATGATAGTTACCTTAATATTAATTTTCACTGCGCTACATTTAACATTTCATTTTAACTCGTCTCCTACTATTCCTTTATTGCCAATATCTAATTTTAATTCCTGATAGTTAGCCTTATTTCTGTGATCCAGCAAATAGATGTTAAGTTGTGATGTGCGATTAACCCTATATTTTAATTATCTTTATTTATTATTATATAATAATTTAAATATAAAGATTCACGAGCTCAATGAATCTTCACATTCAACTATCGTATTTTATCAACTAATCGCGATGTCAAAGTTTTTGTTCTAGATCGAGGAATGGGAAAAATTTCTTAGTTGTAAAACTAACCGAAGCAAAAGAAGTGGGTTCTTCATACTTCGGTTGGTTCTGATCAGAATCCAAAGCGGATCCACGCAAATTTCTAAGAGGAAGTTGCTTTGCTTTGCGTGGAAGAACCAGGATTCCGCGCTTACATTCGTTTCGTTCGGACCATTTACGAGATCATTTACATTTAAATTATAATCACATTTAACACGAAAGTAAAATACGTCGGTATGAACATACGTTTTTAAGTTTAAATTTACATTTTTTACTCGTCCAACATTTTACTTTTCATTTTTATCCTCTACCGATAGTTTCGACCGAACGTTACTTTACTAGAAATACAAAATTTAACGTATTTACAACCATTTTTTTTTAAATCTTTTAACAAAACATTCATAAGTACATACTTGCTTCGCGCACAGTCTAAATGTACACTCTTTACAATATTAGCTTTACGAGGACTAGATTTTATTGGGGAACAAAAACCGTGTACAGAAATACGTCGGATTGCGATTCTATAGTTTTGGCGCGGCGTACTTCGTACGTCCGGTGGACTTGTTACTATGATACTATATTTGATTCTTCATATTGTCTGGCAGTTGCATATACTCGATTTCGTTCGAGAACCTTCGATATATCTTGATTAATATTATCCCATTACCAGCAATAAGTCGTTGGTTGGACCAGACCAGCTAATTACTCGTGCCAAAACGGTATGTCTTTTAGAATTTTTTGGTGATATTTTTTTTTTGTTACTTAGATTACACGTTTACATGATGATGCATTTTCCTTTTTCAGCCCAAGGGTTGTTTTTCTTGTCAGGGGCGTGTATGAGAGGATCATTCTTCTCATTTTCCTCTACGTATTCTCTCATCCTGGAACAAAAGAAAACGATTAGTCATATTGATATAATAATTTCTCTTATTATGATGGAGCTATCGTTTGATGAAGTTATCGAGTATTTATCAAGTATGATTGACTTATTGTATTATAACTCGATGTATACCTTTTATATGATGTTATACGAAACGGTTACGTCACTAATGTGTGAGTTATAATCGCTCTACTTTGAGCTTTATACTGATATTCATCCATATTGATATTCAGTTCTATGTATCTTTAAAATCTACTTTTACTACAATACTTTATAGAGGGATAGATAAATGAATCGTTAGAGTTCAGGGGCTCTTTGGTACTCTGTATTGGAGAATCCAAAAATGTAATAAATAACCAAACCAACTGACTACAGCTCGTATACAGGGCCCGTATTCTCTATGTCACGATACGTAACGTGCCCAAGACGGATATCATATCGTGCTTGTTAAACAATCTTACCATGGCACGTTACGTCTTCTTAAAACGGTATTTTGTAAGCACACGTGTTGAAAACATAAGAAATAGCATAGATAATGATATTCTTGTCTTTTTGGAGTTGGCACGTTTCTATTAACAATCTTTCAAAAAAGTTTACCGCTTTAATTTTTATTGACAGCGTGGAACGCGCCACGTAACGTGACATTTCAATTTCACAATGTCATACAAAATACGGTTTTAAGACAATAACGTATTTTAACATAGAAATACGTTTTGATTTGGCATAGCGAATAAGGGCCCAGGTTGGTATCGCCGGAATCGTACCATTCTCTCACAGAAAATCGATATAATAGGAATCGGGAGACAATCTGAAGCCAGCCTTACCATGCCTCTTCTTCCCATTACGTTATATTCCCTTATACCCTTAACCCAGCCATTCTCTCTTCTTTCAGATGATCGATGATCTCTTAACAGCAAAAATAAACAAAAAATACGTCTAATTTTGAACTCACGAGTAAACACGGGACGTGGGCGTTTGCACGTGAATGTAGCAATCGAAGCTATTGAGTGATAAATCACGCACTAAAACTTTTATAATGGCGTCAAAGATCTCCGCAAACTTTGACGGCTCGAGATATTTATGGCATCGCATGAATTTTAATGCTCAAACGCGTCCACGTCAGTTTTCCTTGTAGCGCAAATTTGAATCGACAAAACAAATGGAAAGAAATATTTTTTTCCACCAACCCGCAGTGGAGCAGCGTGGTGGATTAAGCTCCATACCTTCTCCCTAATAGAAGAAGAGGCCTATGCCCAGCAGTGGGATATGTACAGGCTGTGTTACGATAGTAAATAATTTGACATACATATTTCAACATTATGTGATTTTCTCCGTAGGACATCTTTAGCAAAGAGTTTTGCGTTCTGTTTCAACCCAGCTTTGCAACCTCGTGCATTGATCGTCTTTGGCTGTATAAGTAAGTAATTAATAAATCTAATTTTTTTTTATATTAATAGATATACAAATCGAAAACTTTATATTTTTTTTTAAATTGTGAGTACAGAGAAGTATGGAATTTGGCATAGTTATATTTATATGGAGAAGAATCGATAAAGTTAATCTCTATATATAAAAATGAATTGCTGTTCGTTAGTCTCGCTAAAACTCGAGAACGGCTGAACCGATTTAGCTTATTTTGGTCTTGAATTAATTGTGGAAGTCCAGGGAAGGTTTAAACGGTAAAAAAATGGAAAAATCGCAAAGAAAATTTCTATTCAAACATGTAAAATAAAGACACTATAATGACACTTTGGTTGACATGACGTCTGTCGAGTCCACTAGTCTCTATATATAAAAATGAATTGCTGTTCGTTAGTCTCGCTAAAACTCGAGAAAGGTTGAACAGGTTTATGTTATCTTGGTATTGAAATGTTCGTGGAAGTCTAGGGAAGGTTTAAAAGGTGAGAAGAATTCGAATAATTTCCGAGAAAACTCTCAAAACAGTCATTTTCTATTTCCCATACAAACGTTCTAAATGATGGCAGTACGAAGTCTGTCGGGTCAGCTAGTATTTTTATATTTATTAAATTAATGGCACAGTTAAAGTTTACGTGAAGTTAAGAAAGCTAATAGCAATTTATATTTTAATAATAATAATAATAATAATAGCCTTTATTCGGACATAACCTTAATCTAAAATACATATTTCGTACTAAAAGAAGTTAAATTATACATATATAATATATATTTTTTGTTTTACAATTCAGTCTCTTTGAATTCCCTGTCCGTGTGCCAATTGTTGACAAAGGCCTCCTCCAATTGACTCCATTCCTCTCTGTTATTTGCAATTCTGGTCCATGTGCCACCCGCTATCTTCTTTATCTCATCGACCCATCTTCTCAATGGTCTGCCTCTTTTTCTCTTTTTGTGTTTGGTGAACCAGTACATTATTTTTTTTGACCATTTTTCTTCGCCCCTGATTGTATGCCCTGCCCATTTCCATTTAAGTTTTTTAACTGTTACGGTTACGTCTTTTGTTTTTACTTGTTTTTTCAAACTAATAGTACTGATTTTGTCTGAAAGTTGTTTTCCCAACATAGACCTATTCATTGCATTTTGGCATGTTTCTAATTTTCTTTGATGAACTCTGTTGATCGCCCACGTTTGACAGCCATATGTTAGCACAGGCAATATACAAGCATCGAAAAGTTTCTGTTTTATACTTATACTTATTTCGCTGTTTTTCATAATCTCTTTTTGACTCCAGTACTGTTTCCATGCATTTCCTATGCGTCTGTCGATTTCTTTCGTAGATAAGTCCGTCGGAGAAATAACTTGGCCGAGATAGATATATTCATCTACGTAGTTAATAATACTGTTGTTTATGTAAATAGGTTCTTGTTTTCCGTTCGTCATAGCTTTAGTTTTCTCTGTGTTCATAGTTAAACCTACTTTACGACTTTCTCTATCTAAATCATTAAGCATCGCCTGTAAACCATCTTTAGTAGGTGAGAAAATTATCAGGTCGTCCGCAAATCTTAAGTGCGACAGGTTTTCTCCATTAATTGATAGGCCACATTCTTCCCAATTCAGTTGACGAAAGACTTCCTCTAAGACTGCTGTGAAAAGTTTAGGTGACATTGGGTCACCTTGACGTACCCCACGTTCTATTTGTATCATTTTGCCTTCCCTCTCAAGTTTTACTTTTGCTCTGCTATTATTGTAGATATTCCTTATTATTCTGCTGTATTTATTTTCGACTCCTTGATTTTTAAGCGCTTGCCAGATCTTCTCGTGATCGAGTGTATCAAATGCCTTGGAATAGTCAACGAAACAACAATAGAAATTTATGTTAAACTCTTTGCCTTTCTCGAACAGTTGTTTAACGACATGGATATGGTCTAATGTCGAATAGCCACTTCTGAATCCGGCTTGTTCTCTCGGTTGGTTCTCGTTGAGAGTCTTGTTTATTCTATTAAGAATGACTTTAGCAAAGACTTTGTAGATGTTCGACAATAGACTGATGGGTCTGTAGTTGTTGATGTCATTCGCATCACCTTTCTTATGGAGTAAAGTGATTGTTGATGTGGTCCACTGGTCTGGTATTAACTCAGTCCGCAATACCTCGTTAAATAAGTGGGTAAGTATTGGTACGAGCAGATCTTTGTTTTCCATGAGTAGTTCGTTACTAATGCCGTCCGATCCTGATGCCTTATCTTTCTTTTGAGTTTTTAATGCTTTTTCTACTTCTGCTATCATTATTTCTGGGACTTCAATGTCATCTGATAAGTCTGTTGTTTGGTCACTATTTTCTTTTGTGTACAGATTTTGAAAGAAGTGAGTAGCTGTTGAAATAATTTCCGGACGTCTAGTTTTATGTCTGCCATTGTGATCAACGGTACTGGTTATCCAATCTCGTTTCCCTGCTAGTTGTTTTAGTGCTTTTCTGATGCCTCTTGTTTTCTGAATACACCTTTCTAGTAAGCCTAGCCTGTACTTGCGACAATCTTTTCTCATACTTGATTTAATTTTCTTACTTATTGTAGCGATTTCATTTCGTATATTTTTGGATTTTTGAGTTACTGCTATTAATTCTGCTCTGGTCTTAATCAGTTCCTTAGTTTGTTTTGTCAACCATTTAATCTTATCTTGCCCCTGTTCTGATGTTTTTCCATTTTTTATATTTAGTAATTCTTCTAACTTGTTGTATTTGCTTTGGATACTTAGTTCCTTTGTATTTTTTATAAATTTTTTTAGTTCCTGCGTTATGTCTTCAGTGATCAATGTATTAGAGTTGTTCATTGGTCTTATTTTGAAAGGTCTATTTTCTTTAGGTGTATTTAGTTTTATCTTAGCTCTGACCATCCTATGGTTACTATTGAAATTTAGGTTTTTTATAGTTTCACAGTCTTGAAAAAACTTACACTTATTAGTCAGAATGTAATCTATTTCATTCTTATACCGGCCATCGGGAGATGTCCACGTCCATCTATTATTTTCTCTCTTCTTATAAAAAGTATTAAGAATTTTCAAATTGGACTCATATGCCAATTGTATTAGTTTATCACCATTCCTTGTTCTTTTGCCTGAACAATAGGGACCTAGGATTATCTCTTCTCCATCTCTTTTCTCCCCGGTTCTTGCATTAAAATCGCCCATCACAATTAGGTTGTCGCATGTATGATGTTTTAGTGCTTCACTAAGTGTAGAGTAAAAGGTGTCAATTTCGTCTGCACTTGATTGTTCGGTTGGTGAATAAATTTGGACGATTGACCACATTACGCCCTTAGGTGGTAATCTTAGGTTTAGGATGACAATACGTTCCGATACGCCAATGAACTCGTTAATGTAGGATTTTAAATCTTTTTTAATTAAGAAACCTGTCCCATATTGACCTGGAGTGTCTCCTTTGTAATATAGAATGAAATTGTCATGTTCCTCAATCTTTTCTCCTTGGCGGCGAACTTCACTTAATCCTACAATTGACCAGTTTATATTTTTTAAAGCTAATATTAATTCTACTAAACTTTCATCCGTCCTTAAAGAAAGAGTATTATATGTTGCTATATATATTATGTTATCAAATTGACGAGACGCTTTAGCGATATTGTTTGCTTCAGGTTGGATTGAATCAATTAAAGGGTAGTGGTCTTCTTCCCCCACGGTGACCGGCCGGCTTGGGGTGAATAATTTAGTTTTGTTAAGTAAAGGTTTGTTGTTGTTGTAGTGTTTTTGTTTCCGGTCGATGTCTAATGATCGTTTTTTGTCATTGTTGGTAGGGATAAGGACGTAGATCTACCTCGAGCAACGTAGTCAAGCATGTTTGTTTTATTAACTTTCTTTGGGGCTGACGTTTGTTGGTTTGGTGATTTGTTTGGGGAATCAATACAATCTCTTTTCCTCTTATCTCTTTTATCTTCCTTGGGTTCTTTGATAACTATTTTATCTTTTACGAAGTAGCATATTTTACCCTTTGCTTTTTCTTCTTTAAGCTGGGGCAATAGTTCTTTTCTCTTTTGCAAAACTTCCTTAGTATAATCTTCTTTAATATAAATGTCCGAAGTAAGGTTCTTTCTGTTTTTATAGATTTCGTTTCTTTTCCAAATAGTTGTAAACGTAACCAGTATAGGGCGCGTTTTGTTTCCTTCCGCTCCCAACCTGTTAGCTCTGCTAATTTCTTGAGGGTTAATGGAAATGTTCATGTCCTTTTTAATACAATTTATGATGCATTCAATCGGAGACCCAGAACTACGTTCTTCTTTAATCCCGAAGAAAATAAGATTATTTCTTCTCCTGTCCTCTTCCATAAACTTAATTTTATCTTGTAATGTTTTTACTTCTTTCTTCAAATTTCTGTTTTCTTCTACAAGAGCTGTTAACTTTTCGTTAATACTTTCAGTTACTTTTCTAGTCACTGCTTCAGTTATTTCTTTTGTTTGTTCAGCCATTTGTTCCTTCATTTTTTCCCAGAAATTTCCCATTTGATTTTCCATTATATCCAGTATTCGGGGTAATTTTTTTTCTTTCGATAGCAACACTGATTTTATGCTGGTATCACTAATCTTGCAATATCCGAACGCACTAAGTATCTCAAATATGCTGACTTTCCTCTAGTTGTCTATTGTTTATGGTTGGCTCGGTTGGCAGCACTGAATATGTTGGTAGGGCTTCTTCGGTTGATATTGTAATTTGAACTGTCACAATGAAGAAAGATATATTTTTCTACCCTTTCTAATGATGAGCTGATGTTGATGATTTTTATTCTTTTCTTCGCTATAACGTCTTCAATTATTGTTTACACAGTTCAGTGATCACTTTTATTAATGTTACTGGTGATAAAAACTTATGGATGGTGGAATTTCCAACGAAAATGAATTTAATTGCAGCGAGCTACTGTACTGAGTGTTTACTATTCGACACCGGAAACCGGAAAAAAACGGACATTCGTAGTCTCCCATATTTTACTGAATGACAAGTATTGTATGACGTGTATCTAACTCACTTTCCATGGCAAGACGCCAAAACGTGTTTAATTTTAGATTCGTAGGTTTTGTTTTACAGATGCGATGATTCAATGAATTAGTAGCGTTTATGCTCATAAATATTTATGAATGGTTTCATCAGGTTATTCCTCTTTGATTCATTTATTATTTCCCAAGGAAGGGAAGAGAGTTTTTCCTGTTAAATAATAATAATAATAATAAATACTCTTTATTGTACACCAATAACATACAAATGAATAGTAACATGGAAGAAAGATG
>DVXP01004801.1:0-10056 GCA_018235645.1 Junonia grisea
TTTCCTCACGATGTTTTCCTTCACCGCCGAGCTCGAGATGAATTTAAACACAAATTTAGCACTTGAAAATCGAGCGGTGCTAGCCAGGGTTTGAACCCGTGACCCGTTAAGATCCACGTGTTCGCACCACTAGGCCATCTCGGCTCTACGAGTACATTTAAAAGAATAACTATTAGTGACAAATTTCCACTTACATATCAAAATAAATATACACCTACATTCACTAAAGAATTTTCGAGAACAACCTGACTTTGCGAACCTACGAAAAAACGTCAACCTAACGACAGAAGCGTATAACTTTCCAAGTAATCTTTATATTAAAAGTGCGTGCGACCTCCAAAGAATCGTAAAAGGTATTGAGGCGACCATAATTCTCGTACTAAGCCTATCCATTACTATCAGTCAAGGGTGAACCTTCTGAACTCTACGCTCTTTTCACGCAGTAAATTAATGTTGAGGCGCACGCGAACTTTTTTATTTAATATTGTGTGGTTCAAGGTTGAGCGGAAAGAGGTTTTTATTGTGATATTTTATTTATTTAAGAATTATATTTGATTGTTAACAATTAACAAAGTAACTGATATTATGTTTATTGATGTACTTTTAATGAAATGTTTATTAAACAAAGATTTATTGATAATAATCGCTATGCTTTTTATAATTTAATATCCTACACATTTCTTAAGAACTTTGCACGTTCTTTGCTGAATAGTTACTACGACTTTAATGTCAAATCAATAAAACAAAAAATTCCCAACAAAATGAAACTATAACATAATTAACAATAAGTTTTCACTCAAACACCCAAAATTAAGTCACAATAAGATATCAAATGTTTATCATTTGCGGCATATTTTCGAGTCTCTGAATGAAGCGAATAAAACGTACCCTCTAAAAGTTAATGACTTGAATCTTTTGTAAGGATCTGAGTTTGTCATGCTTATGTTCACGGCGCTCCGCCTGTGCCATTCTGTGACAGTCGCAGAAATATTATTTGTACACAGCGCTGCCAACCTGAACCTTTAATTAGCGTTCGAATAATAAATATTGTGACATTTTTTATAATTTCAAAAAAATACAATTTTTAATCAGTTTTTAGCAGTCGTGATCACGCGATCATTTGAAAATATTGTAATTAAGAAATTAATAAATAATAAATCGGTAACATTTTTTTAAAGATTGTTAATACAATAACGTGCCATGGTAAGATTGTTTGACGCAGCACGTGATGACGTCATCCATTTGGCCATGTTACATATTTTTTTTCACTAAATTAGATCTTTTACAGTTGTGATTTTTATACGCCACAAAATAAAGTTGTTTTTCTTAGATCATAAGATGATTTAGAAATGTTTCGCCTGTCGCACACTGATGACTTGTCTTAGTTCCATTGTCAATGACATTTGAAAAACGTTTTTATTTACAGACATACAAAATGCATATTTATTATGTCAAAAATAATCCTGTTTTATCCCTTGTATGCTCATACAATTCATATGCGATTTACTGGTAATATTAAATATATGAAACATGATTTGAATACGGAATTATTTTGTATTATTACCTATTATAAGTCCATTGAAACTCATATTTCAAAGGTAATGATAGTTAATTTCACTCTGAATGTGCATATCTATTTGATATACTATTGATAGAATTGAAATTGCCTCAGTGATTGAAATTGGATCTTTAATATTATAATGTTGGTAAAGTGCAATCACGATATAACGTATAATATTGTTAAATCCTGAGTAATTGAAAATTGCTAATTGAATCTTTAACTGAACGCTTTTATAAAATTATTTATGGAGGTATTTTCAGCATGAAGCCAAAATATTTTTGTTTTTGAAAGTAGTTGACAAACAAAGGGAATTTTTGTAGATTAGATAGAACGGGACATCCGTTACCTGTGTGTGATAAGAAGAACTATTTCTTTGAGAACTTATGTTAAAAATTATTCAATTATATTAGATTTTCTTTTACGACTAAAACTTAACCTTTATCATTTCTCAAAATTGATCCAGTGCTCTGGAAAAGGCAACAAACAAAAGACAGACACACATAGTTATTTCATTTTTTATGAAAAGAAAAGGAGGCCAATGAGCAGACAATTCCACCTGATGGCAAGTGGTCATTGTCGCCCATGGACATCTGCAGCATAAGGCATGCTGCGGTTGCATTGCCGGCCTTTCACTTGAAACATAAGATAAACAATTATTATTTTTAACTTGAAAATGTTCTTTTAAACCTTTTAAGGAGACGAGAGAAGGAGAAGTAAAAAGTAACATTTATGACTGTCATAGATTTACGAACTATTATTATTTTATCTGAAGTGACTTTAATGTTTCTAAACGAACAAAAAATATTCCGTACACATATGTATATACATATATAGATTGTTCGTTACATAAATTCAACTAGTGAAAGGGTGAAAAGAAGCCTTCGTAGTAATTGTTAAAAACTTACTCGTTTCGACTACCATTTGAATTTTAACCGGATTTGAAAAAAAATATGAATTTTAAATTTGTTTTGTTTGATAGGATATACTTATACTTAATCAATAAAGTTAATTATTTCATTTAGTTGTGCCATATGAGCACAAATTATTTTGGCTTATGTCACGTGAGATGGAAAAGTATCATATAGCTTCAGATTTGTGAAGTATATCTTATATCACTTCATTTACGATTTTTATATTGAAATGTAATTAGCGATAGTTAGGTATACGCGAAGAGCATCTCGTTTTTGGATTCCATGATTTAAAAAGGTTTTAATTAAAACATGGAATATTAGGAAAGTTTGAGACTTTTCAACTGTCACAATGTTACGTTCTGAAATAGCAATAGTTTACCAAAATTACTCTATTACCATAACGGTCATCGCTCTAATTGAAAGAATTTTAGTAGGTGTCTAAAATCTTAAAAAAGTAAAATAGAAGCTAGTTAGAACTAATGTTCATAAACAATAACTGATACACAAATGGTGTGCCATGATGTAATGACGGTTCGCCTGTTAACAAGTCTAATGACTGCTCCAGCATGGTATAATGCAGTGGTCGTAGTTATGTCGTGAACGTGAGCGGTAATAGCCTCTATTTTGTTACAGTATTCAGTAAAGGCACGGTATTAATACGATATGCTGATAGAATATATTTACGAAATGCTTTGTTAGCGAAACTGATAAAGGTTGACGTATATTATTGTGACTTACAGTTGTAGTTGATAGGCTTGTACTGTATCTTGAGGGTAAGGTATTGAAAATAATTGCTACAAAACTATGCAATATTCAAAGAGCTATTGTAGTACATTTATCAGTACTGTAACGCGTTGTGCCTTTAACTATCAGAATGCATCATATTTTATTTGATATACTGTTAACCATTTTACCACTGGTACATAAATATTAAACTAAACATAAGATAAGTTTAAGGTTATATGCAATAATTTATAAATGCATTTTGAGTGCAAGGACATCTAACGAAAATATACGCATTTGACTCAAAGACATTAGGCTTGTTTTATAATTATGACTACAGACTACCTTATGACTAAAAACTAGTGAACAACCCTACGTAACACTACAGATTTTACTTATATGTACTTTTTATACAAATTATAATAGTCAAATACATTATAAATCCACACGTATAATAATCCCTGTAACACGTCCAATAATATGTTCCAAGCGTGATACCGAAAGAAAAATCGTTGGAATGAATAGTCGAATTTTGTTTTATTCGAACGTTCGTTCGAGAGAGGATTTACGAGAAACGCTGATACGAGCACTCATCAATCGCAATTTCTAGTTGTATTAACGAAAAAGTTTTTTTTTTAAATACAAATCTAACCAAGCTGATTTATGTATGTTTTTTATAGTGTTTTTAGATTTGAGAGAATTCAAAACAGATGGGCCAATTAGCTCTGTGGTTAATGGAAAGCCTTATGGTAATATGGTTACCATAAGGCTTTCCATTATGATTAAGAAATAACGTGATTATTGAGTTATTGAGAAATTATTAGATGGATTCTTATCAAAGCTTTTGCAGTCTGCTTGTAATAATATACCTTCTCCCCAATAGGAGAAGAGGCCTATGCCCAGCTGTGGGATACGTACAGGCTGTGTTACGTTTTTTTTTTTGTAATAATAATTAATTTGTATTACTATTTTTTATTCGAGATGAAGGAAAATCTCTTGAAGCATGCATGTACTAGAAGTAATTTTGAGGTATGTGTGCGAATATTATCAGAAGGAGAAACAGCAAAATAATCAAGCATTATGTATTTACTAATGGTAGTGTAGCTAGTAGTAAACTCTTCTTTTTTATAAATTACCCCCACTATTTATTTCCCTCTAGGAAATTTCAAAAACGTCGGTCTAACACTAAAATATTCTCAACTACTTTTTATTACACTTTAGCGTAATCCATATTAAGGAATACACATTGTAAATCAGAAAATTAACATACAAAGGAGAACTCGAACTTGCTATTTCTTAGCTAAAGTTTCTCTCAGTAGCTTACTTAAGACGGAATATTATTAGCATAACATTAGGATGGATATCGAAAAACAACTAATTTCCTAAAGTAGAATAACTTACGCTCATGGCGATGGTTTATATTAACTTTTTTGAGAATATTTTAAGGTATACGAATGTTAATTTATTTCAAAACAAATATCTTCAATAAAAACTCAACAGGTGTCGTGTATAATCATATGTGCTGACAGATCATCTGATGGTAAGTGAATGCTGCCACCCATGGACATTTGCAACACTAGAGGAGCTACAAAATCCCTCTAAAAGGCCGGCTGCGTTGCCGGACTTTTAGGGGGAATAAATGGGGTAGAGTGGGGAATTGGGCCCCAAGTAACCTCACTCACGCGACGAAACATGACGCAAGCGTCATTTTATGTCGGTTTTCTGTGAGGTCGTGGTATCACTCCGGTCGAGCCGGCCCATTCATGTAAATGCATGGCTGTCCTACGTTAATAATTTAATAATGTTTTATATTTCAAGAAATATAGGTATTAGCTATAATTTATAAATTTTAAGTTGTGTTTTTTTTTTCATAATGTTTTAGTTTATATCTACATCCATAGCAATAATCACCGTAATTGGTTCACTAGTTCAGACATGACACCATTCAATACTTTTTTTACTTTTGCATTTACAATATTAATGTGGTTTCTAAAGCTAAATGTTATACTACTTTGTATATCACACAACTACAAAGCAAAGTTAAGAATCTCAATTTTAAAGTAAATTCGTTAAACAAACTTAATTAAAAAGCACTAAACGTGTTCAACAGCGTAATTCGAATAAGCGATCAATTAGTTCATTTGAAGTGTACAAATTCGAGAGATCAAAAGCGATTCGTCGCGAATAGTAACGCAATAATATAAATACAGCTACGTAATTTATTCACTGTTTTGTCGAAATGTTGTTTCCTGCGTATAATTTATACAGTACGGTATTCGGCGTCATAAATAAACGGGGCCACGTGGAAACGTCGCCGTTAACCGATACAATAAAACTGTTATAGATATTTTTCGTTTCGGCAAAAATTGAAAATTTATACTTTCTTAATAATTACACGGTTGTAATATGGTTTTATATCCACCAATCCGCAGTGGAGCAGCGTGGTGGATTAAGCTCTATAACCTTCTCCCTAAAAGGAGAAGAGGCCTATGCCCAGCAGTTGGATATGTACAGGCTGTTACGTAATATGGTTTTATGGTTGTTGATGTTTTTAATGTGGAAGATGCGTGTTAAAAAGGTAATGCTGCTACTGTTTTGTATCCCGCTTCATAATTATGGCCAAGAGTGTAAGAAAAGAAGAAGAACTGTCTTTATTATAGAAGTCTCTTTATAAAAATACCAAGGTTTATTTACTTTTGTACCGTACTCACTTTAGCGTAGACGTTAAAATAAATAATAATGCTGTTACAATAATACAAACCTACGTTAAAATCGAACATACTACGTCATAATTTCAAAGAGGTACAATATAAACACGATTATGATATAAACCGTCGAAATTGTTCAGTAATTTATCAAATAGCGCCAGAATCACGGGCGAATCGTAAATAAAATAGCGCAGTGTGGCAGCGTCCCACGCTATGGCAAAATGTATTCCCGTAAAACATTTAGTTTATCATTCCGTACAAAAGTGCCGCCCGTACCAGCCGATTTGGAGGCACGTAAATATAATACGCTCCTAAATTAAGGGTTTACGTACTTAATCAGAATATGTTTTGTAGATTATGATTTTTTTTTATTAATTAGTATTTTTTTACGAAATAATTTAGTCTTACCATTTTATAAACAATAGTCGTAATGTATATGTCGCAGTCGTCTTGTTGAATCCGCTATTCAATTGAGTGACTAAACGACAACTCGTCAAGTTGTTTAACGTAACGTTCAAAATCTTGACTAAACGTCATTTAGCGAAGTCGTTAAATGGGATATAGCTACTATACTTTATTATAGCATGTATTGAAACAGAAAGTTTTTATTTAATTTTTGGTCAGTAAAAATGTATTAATGTGAAGTAAAAATCTAATACTTATTACCTAAACGACTACAAAACTGAATTACAATAACCTGACATAACATAGCTTTTTCAATCAGCTAACTAGTTGGACGTTGAGTGCCGAACGTTCGGCCTAGTGATTCAATTGGAGAGCGGATTCAACAAGATGGCTGCGACATCTACATAATATTGGTACTCGTAATGTGAAGTAGACATATCGAATTTATTAAATTAATTCGTTAATTGGTATTTAATCGACATGGTGTAACACATATAAATACAAACACAACTTCAGCATTACTTTTCCTTTTGGCATCACTCTAATGGCGTAAAAGAGCAAAATGTATCATTGCAAATGTTAGTTACCTCTTTGTAGGCTCCACATATTTCGATGAAATTCGAACTGGAGATAGATTTTCATTCCATGGTTGTATGCAGTTAGAAATAACATGGCGATATCAAAAACAATTCCACGAATTGAAGTCAAATTTGTACCTCGATGTTTCTGTTTGGTTAACCCAATGTTGTACTAAATATAACTGTTAGAATGTCGAATATCAGCCTTCTGTCGGAACTCGAAATAGTATGTGTAAAGCGAATGTTACATATGAATACAACATATTGTGGCTAAATTGTTCCATCATTCTACAAATAAAAGACTTAAAGGAATTCTTATTAAATCTAATAATTATGTTTTCACAGAACCACACAACAAATTCCAGTTAAAATAGAATTATATTGGATAATTGAATCAGGCGTTACTCTGTGGAACGCTATGATAACAAAATTATTTTCCGATTTTGTGGAGACTGAGTTTACTGGCTTGCTGTCGACGTTTCGGAGGTCAAACGGCAAACTTCAGTGTAAAATTCACTAGCCTGTTCAGTTCAGTAACCTTTAAAACATATGTTAGAATAAAATTGATCCTAGTAAAAGTCCGGGAAACTGATAGGAAGACTTTTGATATAAAATAATAGGATTTTGTAGAAACTAATCTTCTGCAATGAATTCAGAGCCGAACTGAAAATTGTGAAATAAATAAAACTATCTCACAATATTGATTAAATGTTGTTGTTTTCGCGATTTATTATACACTAAACTGTACCTTGTTAAATATTCATTAATACATATATTTATGTCTTGTGTCACGTCGTACCATCACGCAATGCTAAGTTATAGCTAATGGTTACGCTTATTCGTTCTTCCCAATTTTATGATAATTTTAACGTCGTTGTTTATCATTGCGTGCGGTCTGTTGTGCTTTATGAGCGTTGATTATTGTTTAAAATTTAATGGGGAAGTATTAAAAATACTCCAAACATGACGTCTGACATGGATTTAAAACAACCAGTTTTAAAACCATATCAACCATTTAAGTAAAAGTACCAATTAGGTATCTTGATACGATTTTTAACTTTTGTTTCCTTGCTAAGGTACCATTAACATAGTAATTAAGGCTTTTACAACATGACAAATAAATGCATTATAAAGAAGAAAAACTCTAGTTATTGCTTTAGGTAGAAAATTCAGAAATGAACTGTTAAAAATTTACTGAAACCCATAGTCAATCCTATTTGTATTTTCAATGAGCCCTTATTTTTGGAAATGTATTCATTTGAAAACAATTAGTAGTTCATTGGTCTTGAAGAGATTTCGTAATGTTTATTCATTTCACTTTTGGGATACTTCTCAACTTCCTCTGTGGTAAACTTGGACCAACGGAAGTTTTACTTTATGTATACAATAATATATAAACGTTTTGCGGAGCCACGAGCAATCTTGTGCGAAACTATCTCCTACAAGCAACAATGTTTTTGTCTCCTTTACTTTTATTCCGTGTACTTAAATTTAAATAGTATTTTGGTGTTATTAATAATAATATACATAAACAGATAAAAAGATAATTTGCTAACGTATTTTAACCCTTTTATATATTTATGTAAAACTTGATGCGATGTTAGGATCCCGGAAATATCAAAATTATTCACTAGACCGTGGTCGGTAAATTTTTAATATTTAAAAATAGTCTATAAAATAACATAGAAACTTGGGCTTATATAGACATAAAGTTTAAACCGTTTATTACACTCTGTATATCGATAAACGATACCGAACGAGTTTCCTAAAAGGCGACGAGAAAGGTTTCCTATATTTATTCACCGCCCAATGGTCGGGAGGCTTCATAATAAATGGCGTAAGTTGGTAAACTGGTCTACCTACAACGGTATTGCCTGTCAATGTAATAAGAGACTTATTACGGACGTCGTAAGTTCCAAATTGATTTGTCGGTCGCAGCAATAAAATGTAAACCATAATTTATTTATAGCGCGCGTCGTTACATTATAAATGAATGTTTATTAATGATCGTTAATGTATTGCCCGCGGGTGGAGTTGCAAAGGGTCTTCCTTAATTTTACTTATTTATCGCCGGCCAATATTCGCTTGTTGCTGTTTTAATTTAAAGTCGCTAATAATAGATAGAGTCTTGTGTTTACATCGTTAGTCACATTACTCGTAAAATTATTTAAAAGTATATATTGTTTTATGCATATTTGGATAGTATTATGTAGTCTGTTGCACTTCCTGTTAGACCGATAGATCATTGCAAACATAATTGTACCTGCCATTCTTAAATTCTTACAATAAATTAACCTGTCTCAATATTTTTTGTTTAAATTTTTTTTCCGTACTTCAAATACAAACGTGCTGTCCGCACATCTTAAGACCCAATTATAATTGTATTTTATACTGAAACATACATCATCGTTACGAAGGGCATTGTTTTGGTAGCAAGCTCACCCTCTAATTATTGTAAAAAAAAATTGATACCGAATCTTTATCAATTTACAAATATGTAAACAAAAACAAGATATATCATTAATATCAGAAACACAATCCTCAAGACATAACTTCCAATTAAACAACGTACGAATCCATAACAAAACTTAATCCGATGCATCGTGTATTGAATATCAATACAATACGAAAAAATGTTCAATAAAAAAGGGTATCGAAGTAAATTCGGTTTAAAGATCCAATAAATCCGCGTATAAAATAAAAATATTTCTTATCGGTACGAACGCCACGCGCCGCATTGTCGCTGCAGGCCTTATCGGCTGGATCCGAAGCAAATAAATGTCGAAAGGCTTTATTTTTTAAATTTCGAATTTATTTTTTTACTGTCGAAAAAAAGTCATGCCTATATCCTGGCGGATTTATCTAAACTGAAACACCTATAACATGTCAAATGATATTAGAACTTTTGCATCAAAATGTACGTTGCAAATGCATTGGACTTCATTGTTATTATACCACTTTTTTGTTCTGTTTATCTTGAATTGAAGGTACTTGTCATACACCTTTATCTACCACATCTAATGGGTCATATGACCTATTAGATGTGTGCTGGTATTATTAATGTTAAAGAAGTCTTGATAAATAAATTATTAATTATTTAATTGAATCAGGCGTTACTTTGCGGAATTCCATGATAACAAATCAAATATTTATTTTGCTATAATCCGCGA
>DVXP01004802.1:0-10055 GCA_018235645.1 Junonia grisea
TCTACTTAGGTAAACAAATTTCTTTTAAAAATTCAAGGCATATAGATGAAATAGATAGACGGGTCAATATGACTTGGAAAAAGTATTGGAGCGTTAAAGAAATTATGAAGTCGAAACTCTCAATAAATCTAAAGAAAAAAGTTATGGATTCCTGTCTACTACCTTGCCTATCATATGGCGCTCAAACCTGGACCTACAACAACAAAATTATGTTAAAAATCCGTTCGTGCCAGAGGGCTATGGAGAGGAGCATCCTTGGCTTAAAAATCACAGATAAATATCATAGTAGAAAAATCAGAGAAAAAACTAGGATAATAGACGCACTACAACACACACGGCGTCTGAAGTGGAGGTGGGCAGGCCATATTGCCCGTTACTCTGAAGACAGGTGGCCAAATCGCGTTGTTAAATGGCAAGGCCCAGGAGGTAAAAGATTAAAAGGCAGACCAAGAGCTCGTTGGATTGACGAAATAGAATTAATAGCGGGTAAAAAATGGATGGATGTCGCGAAGGATAGAGGACGATGGAGACAACTGGAGGAGGCCTATACCCAAAAGGGGCCATGACGTTCTTTTAAACTAATATATTATTAGCCCTAGCCTAGTATATAAGTACGTAATTTTTTTCTTTTCTTTTTGTTATATTAACCTTGTAAATGTCAATGTATGTACTTTTATTTGTTGTCATGGAAATAAAAGGCTTTATTATTATTATTATTATAGTAACTATTGCAAACACGTGGAGTAGAAATAATATGTTGACTGTTGAAGCATATATTCAATGACATAAGAAACCAATGTGTTAGTAAAATGTCACCAAAACATCGACGTAGTGGCAGAAACGAATAAACCTCGACGATTGCCTTTCATTCCTCTGGATATCCATTATATTTATTGCTTTTTGGATAAGTGGCCTCCAGGCAACTTTATTGGAAAAATTAGAAGCGCCGTAATGCGGTAGACGAAATTGTTTCAGATGTCGACGGGAGATTAAAGGGTTGGGAGCGAATCGAGTTTACATTTTATATTTTCCTTTGGAAAGTATTGGAGGATGAATGGAAAATAAAAACATGTATATTTTTATGCGGTAAAGGCTATTCATTATATTTATTAAATATATATTAAACTTTATACTTTTTATTTTAATAAATATTTATTGAAATATTAAGTCTAAGTTACTTTATATTATAACGTTCTGGAAATCCAGATTATGTAAGTAACACTGAAATTTCGCCTCAAAATCGGCCTCGGGTTTTTCGATATTAAGTGAAAACAGCGTAAATAATGAATAATTAAAATAAAAAACAATGCGGTACGTTGGGGACATAAAAAGGTAAGTTAACACTGAATTTTTTAGAAAATGTAGAAAATTTATTTCTATCAATAGATAAAAATAAAAAACCGAAAACTCGGTTTTTTGACTTTCTCATATAGATTTTGAGGTTATATAAAACTCAAAGTATGAAAGAAAAAATAAATTGCGGGCGATTTGAGTTCGGGACACTGGTCTATATGTATAACTTTGAATTTGAAAATTGAACATCAATTATGTACGTGAAGTGAATGAAGAAATCAAGAAAATGAAGAAAAATTATTTTCAAAATAGATCGAGTACCTTTTCACGAGAGTAGCATTTTCAGTACTAAGCTGTATGTATAAGTTTCGAGTAAAATGTTTATCTTGTTTTGACGCAAACTTGTGTCTCAAAAAGTTTCGTTACCCTGAATAGATACCATAATGGTTTCGAAGAAAACTTGACAAAAAATATAGTTTGTTTGTTAACATACACGTCTTTAAGAGGATGAGAGTTTGAAGAGGTCCTTTATATATATTTTTTTTTATAACTTGCAAACGAGCAAGGGTCACTTAGTATAGGTAGTATAGGTATATCCTATATAAGAAGAACCCTGATTCTGTATGAGAAATGAAGGACGTAATGCACACCGTAATATTTGTTTTTTGCTAGAAAACAACGGATTACGTGTTCATTTGCGTTTCGATAAAACAACCCCCGGCTCAGTAACTATGACAATCAAACATCTATTACGGTAGATCTTACCATTACTTAGAAAACAAGTTGATCTTCAACGACAGAATTGAAACTGATGATATAAAACTTAAACCGAATAACACAACCTTCAATGGAAAACCGCATTGAAATTAATTAATTTTGTTTGTGGACAAATTGCATGCTGCGTTGTTCCTCTATCGTCGATTTGTAGGGTCCCTCTTGCAATGGGTGGAAAAAACTAACGAATATCCTATGTTACTTTACTTACATTAAATCAGCAATTCATGTATTTCTTCGAATATATCCCTATCTAACAAAATGAAATATCATGCAATTTGGAAATGGGTGGACCGATCAGGATATTTTTGTATTTAAGTAAGAATTTGCATGTATGAATAAATAAATAAATATATACGGACAAAACACAAAAATTGAGCTGGCCCCAAAGTAAGTTCGAGACTTGTGTTATGGGATACTAACTCAACGATACTATATTTATAATACATACCTATATAGATAAACATCCAAGACCCAGGCCAATTAGGAAAAGATCGTTTTCCATCATGACCTGGCAGGAGATCGAACCCAGGGCCTCCAAGTCGCAGGCAGGCGTGTTGACCGCTGCGCCACGGAGGTCGTGAAATTTTTATTTTATTTTTTATTTTAATTTAGGTAAGCTTTTACTTTTTAATTTTATAAAGTAAAATTAAAATTTCATGATAATTTTTCAACCACTGGTTCACCCAGCCGCCCAGGTTTAATACTACTACTATATAAAACCTTGTATTGTTATCAATTATCCTATTACATAACCAGCTTCGTTGAAAACTTTTCTATTCATGGAAATTTCAATCATCGACCTCAAAATCGTTTCTCATAGAATTCCGTAAAGTTAAAACGAAAAACATTGTACAATGGAAAGTTGGGCGAATAGGCTAAAAAGTACTAACATAGGATCTTATTAATATGTTATCGTAGAGCAAAGTTTCCTTGGCCCACGTTTCAGCCTAACTTTCTATGCCTGCATACATGTTTCAAGATTTTACTTAGACGGCCGAGTTACCTTCGCTACGGACGTTGTAAATTCTAAATCATGAAGTAATTTTTAATATAGCTCGAAAATTTTGCTGTATAATGTCTTGGCTGTTGAGGACGGTAATTGACGTTAGAATTCTTTATATCTCTGTAAAGATAACATGAAATATTTTTCAAAATATTTATCGAAAAATTATATTAAATATTACAAATACCTACTTAGCGAAAAACTGTCTAGGCAAATTATTTTAATTACAAAGTGAATCAGCGGCCTAATCGCGCTAAAACTCTCGCTATTGCGTTTCAGTAGGGCTATTCCGACCAAAAAACGAGACTCACTCAAGTGAATTTCGTCATTTCTCTCATTCGGTTGTCAAATTGGAATTGTTAAAAACATGCGTACATTTTACATCAAAACCTAGTCAAAACTGACAAATAATTTAGTACGACATAGTTACATATTTTAGAGTTGATCAGATTTCTTTAAGAACCACCGATAATTTTGTTATATTTCTTATTACATTACAGTCAAATTACTTATAATCTTCATAAATTCGAAAATGAGTTTGTTTATTGGTTTACATGTCATAGAGCTATAGAACCGTTTCTGACTTGAAGTAAAGTTAGAAGCCTAAAATAAATAAAAGGATATTTTTTTATCTCAGAAAAATGAGTTAATCTCGAGGAATCGTTATTTTGTCTGCGGGGATAAACGGCATCCACGCGAGTGAAGCCCCGGGCAAAAGCTAGTTTGTCAATAAACAATAAAAACAATTTTCTCATACAAAACGTTTATATTTCATCCCGAAACCGAGACAACCGCAAACTCGTTAATAGTTTCACCAATATCGATATACTCTTGTTTTTGTAACTTATCAAAGAATTTATGAAAACATGAATTTTTCAGTTCAATTTACATGTGAAAATGTTTAACATTATGAAACATTAATTTATGATTACATAATATATTCAATTAAATTCAGGTCAAATTAAAGGTAAATTCAATTTACATCGAGTCAGCTGAAGTCTAGTTTTTGAAGCCAAAAATATCATACAAAGACCACCTGCCCCAGCAAGGCAGAAGGTGCGGGTTCGAATCCCGCTCTGTCGCCAATTTTTGATTTATTGTTTAAGTTTAATATTATTTCCCCACGCGTGGAATAACACGGAATAATAAAAAAACAATATCATACAATTTTTATTGTTAAAACTATTTGTGGGCTTAGTCAACTCTGAGCAGCCAAAATGTTGTGATACCCACAGGTTTTAGCAATTAGTCCCCTTGAATTGCTAGTAAGCATATAGAGATATATTTCATCATTTAAACTTCAGACACAAAGGATCGCCAACATTTAAAAAAAGTCTTTCATATTCTTAACACAAGATTTAAATTCAAATATATCAAATTCAATTAATAGTCTCTACATTATCACCTGACAGGTTCAGATAGCTCGATCTTCAATTGTGCTATCATATGTCCTTGTCTAACAAGGAATATTACGGAACATTAGAAAAGGATAGATATTATTATCTCCTAGTGCCTTAAAAAAATCGACGAACAAAACGTTTTCCAGTACAGGAAGTATCGTGAATACTAACTGGCCTTTTGCCAATACGCTTTCCACCATGTACGAAGGCTTATCTTCGAATGATCTGCAATAGAAAAGAGACTGTATTTCAAAAGCAATAAAGTCTATTTTGGCAGTACTCAGAGTATTCCCTGATAAGGTATGTCGGCTAAAGTTGACTTTCTTTGCCAATGTTCAAACTAACGCTAATGCAGTGTAACAGTTTTTAATATTTATAGCTGATTTTATATCAAATATCTCAAGAAAAAATGATTGTTAAAGCAATGGTAATGAGACTCAAAATAAACGCGATGACTAATTTAAAATATTTGATGTAGATATAACTTCCTTGTTCGTTTGTACTAATCTGAACTAGAGAACTTCGTAACTGATAACAGTCCTTTTTAAAAAGTTCTACATTCTATTAAATATTTTTTTATATGGTATAGGGCAGCAAACGAGCTGACAGATCACCCGATGGTAAGTGAATGATGTCGCCCATGGACACTTGCAACACCAAAGGAGCTACAAAATGCGTCGTTGACCTTTTAGGGGGTATGGATGGGGAATTAATGGGGAAAGGGTGGGGAATTGGGCTTCCAGTACCCTCACTCACGCGGCGAAACACGACGCAAACGTCATTTTACGCCGGTTTTCTCTGAGGCCGTGGTATCACACCGGTCGAGTCGGCCCATTCGTGCAAATGCATAGCTCTCCTACGGTATAAGTTATTAGTATGAGTTAATTTAGTTCTGCAATGTGCTACTTACAGAATAACACATATCGCCCTTAGGAAAATTTTTACTTTTTTTTCTTCTATACAAGTAAGTGACAGAATAAACTAGCAGAATGGCAGAATATATAAAGATCCTCAGAAAAAACTAAAGATTGGTTTGTAAACTGACGATTCCAAAATGCTGAAAGTGACTGTTTGAATAAAGACTATTTTGAATTTAAAACTTAAATGAATTTTAGTTAAAACCAGAGAACCAATTAACCACTTCAATGTTAAAAGTATTCAAGAATCTAACACAGTTTAGTAAGTTTCATTTTACTAACTCATAAACATTCAAATGTATAAACCAGTCATCAATAGATTCGCACCGTACTTAGTATCAGTTAGGAGCACAATTCACCTTTTAATAAAAAGGTACAAATAACGACAAAAATAAATAAATATGGCGTACTTACGACCGAACAGATGCGTCCCGATGAATAATTTATACACCACTATAAACCCGCAAGTAAAACTGAAGAAAATGAATTTATAGCGTGCTTAAACGGCTCCATCGCAAGCTGTGCTTCGTTCTAATAACGTCCTGTAAACACAAAGTTTCGATAAACTGTTTAGCGACGTTGTAACGTTTGGTAAATTTTGTTAGTTGACATCGATACCCTAGCTGGTAAACGAAAACTTGGTCTCGACATCTTTGATGTAAATTTTTGTTGATATCGAGTTAGTGCTCGTTAGTCTGTTTAGTTGGTACCGAAACTTCATTAGGGTAACCTATTAGAGATGTTTTGATTTGCTACAAACGTGTGTATGTTTTGGCATGTCTAAATACCGAGTAGGTATGTTATACTGGCTTAGTGATGTTTTGATTTGGATATGAAAAAGTTATTATTAATACATACGAGGTGTGTTCAAAAAGATGTTTGGGTAGAGTATACCAACATATCAAAACAAAAAAAAAAATAAAATCGAAAGTACATTTTTCTTGAGAGCACACCTCGTACATTACATTTTTCTTTTTGCTGATCTTTACTTTAACATTAGGTTACTAAGCTATCTAATAACGGAATAAGTAGCAACGTTTAAATGTCCCACTGCAGGACAAAGGCCTCGTCTCCTAAGCAGAAGATTAAGTGCTTAATCCGTCACGATGCTCCACTGCGGGTTTGCGAATGTACATGCATCAGAATTTCTACTGGGACTCGCACGTTTTCACTTCACTTACATGTTTTATTACGATATTGTCCTGCACCACCGAGCGCCAAATGAATTCAAACATAAGCATGTGGAAACTCAAGAGGTGCTTGAACGGATTGTACCTACCCGCGATTATCAACTGAGATCGAAGTGTTTTAACCAATGCCGTCAATAGCATTTTCTGCGCCCTGTGCGAGTTTGTACGATTGCACCTATGATCTCGCTGAGGACCATTTTTTAGCTTGTCCCTTCTTTACTGTATGCTGTCTGTGTCTGTATACTGCGCTCCAAAATCCAAAAATTACTATATAAAAAAAACATTACTACCCATCATTTTCGCGCTCCATATCAAACTAAATATTAATAATATCACGGATACTCCACTATCGCTAAATGACGTCATTGTTCGTGAAATATATTTCATTAATCTGTATAAAAGTTTGTGTAATAAACAGCGAAAATTCTACTTTGTATGTCCAGAATCTCCATATAGATTACATTTCCGTTGCAATATTTTCGTTCATCCATTTGTACTTTTTCATGCGATACTGTAACGTACTTATTGCAACCGCTTTTCGATAAATCGAAACCCAATTAAAATACATTAATTTTATACTACTATTTTTTTTATATGATAGGACGGCAAACGAACTGACAGATCACCTGATGGAAAGTGAATGCTGTCGCCCATGGACATTTGCAACACCAAAGGAGCTACAAAATGCGTTGCTGGCCTTTTAGGGGAATGGATGGGGAATTAATCTGGAAGGGGTGGGGAATTGGGCCTCCGGTACCCTCACTCACGCGGCGAACACGACGCAAGCGTCATTTTGCGCCGTTTTTCTGTAAGACCGTGGTATCACTCCTGTCGAGCCGGCCCATTCGTGCAAATGGATAGCTCTCCCACGGTAAAACTATTATAATAATTTATAAAAAACCGCAATGGTAATCTTAATCTTTAATCTCTTTGGGCGTGTGATATTTTAGTACAACTAGAGAGAAAATTTTAATCTAAATTTTTGAGCCAAGCCGTAGTTTTCAACTAGTATATTATTGATTTACTTGGCTCAGCTCACCTTATAAGCCAAGAGTATATTAATAAACGTAAGAATACCGTTCAACTCGGATTTCGGTGCAGAGAAACCATCATTTTCATCGAAAACTTTATGCGAAAAATAACTTTATGTCGTCGAATTAGAGTATATTTTCCTTTGGAATAGATTTTAGGTTAAAAGATACCTTATTGAAATTACAAAGCCTGCTCTAGACACCAATAAAACATTCAAAACACGGCTCCATTACAAAGTTGATGCCATTTTAATTTTGATTTCAACGAGTTTTTAGAATATTCGGCGTATTGTTTTTATTTTAGCCACTATTTCAAATTATTACTTTAATCAAAACTACTGCCATTTAACTAGTACCGCACTTACGAATAAATAATATTTAAATCTAGCTACAGCGTACCTACTGGGTCAATTGAGGTAAAATAAAATACGATATACGAATTACATATACATTTATTTTTTAATATAAAAAGTATCAATGATATTGTTAATACATATTTACAACTATGTTTCATAATTTTCTCAAAAAAATATCGTCACAGGAACATATCGCACCCATGAAAGAAGAGTCAACTAAAGCAAAATATCTACCACTTCTAAAATTGCTATAATGTCTAGTTTTAAAGTGCATTTTCAGGTAGGTACAGACATTTTTGACTTGGGTGACTCTTCTTCCAGGGGGCGATATTATGATATTACATAAATTTTTAAAAAGTTGGGGATTACCGTGCGAAGCCGGGCCGGTCTGCTAGTGTACAATAAAGTCTATATTCGTATAAAGAAATATCATCTAAACAGTTGTGTAGATGACTTTTCTTTTATCAGTATTCATGTAATATGTCAGGTGATCACATATTATGATAATTCTACATATTTGGACTTGTTTACAAATAAACTCGATTGTACACAAGTCAATGATTACATAATATTGTCTAAGCCCGTAGGTAGATATTACAGCAGGTCTTTTAGGTCATAAGTCCTGTATTAATGTGAAAATAAAAGAACCGAGTAATAAATGGAAAATATTAATATAATATTTCTTACGTTTACTTATGATATTTTTTGTATATCAAAAGATAGCATAAACGTCAGTATCGTTACCCCAATCTTTTGCACATTATTGTTCAATGCAGAATTGAAATAAATAGATGAAATAAATTTAAAAGGCTACCTATGACATATTGATTCATCACGATACTTCGTGAACCATAATATCTGTGAACTGGAAAGGCAGAAATTCTTCTGAGGTATAAAGATTAAAGCCTAACGAAATTTGATCCTCGAAACGATGAAAAGTATTAACAGGTTTGTATACAAAATTGAAGTGAGCAAAGGCACGTTCAACTGCTAGTAAACAACACCACTTATGGCATATAATATACGAAACGATTTAACAATATCGTAAGGTTACGATCATTTCCGTTCCGCAGTGCAATAAAATTAGATAAATTACCGGTCGAATACGCTTAAGCTGTGCCGCAAACGATATATCCAATTGATCCGCGGACCTCTAGTTACGTTGAAGTTACGACTTCCAATGCCGGTGGTCACCATTTAACTATAGAATGGATTGCTGATACGATTTCTAGGGTTGGAGATCTGATAATTGATTTGGAATTAAATTTTAATGCTACTTTTAAGAACTTACTTTACATTATATCTGGTTTTTACAGAGCTTTAAGTTTCAAAATTGTTATACGATATTTCTTGATAATTCCTCCTTAATGAAGTACCTCATTTACTATTATCGCCTGATATCCACAAAATATTTCAGTTCATTTTTTATTTTCCTTCTTATCTTATTCCTTATTTAGACCCGCATCGCATTTATAGCTGCAATTGTCTATAGGCGGCAATGACCAGTTAACATGAGATGACTCTTCTGTTCACGTGCCTACTATTCATACATATGAATGTATATGTTGTAAATATTTACGATCGTTGGAACAAAACAAACAACTGAAAATATCCGGATTTCATACCAATTACGTTCAGCTAAGCCCTTGGGCTATCCTTCAGGGCTATTGATTGCATGTTCCCTCCTTTTGTAGGTGCGACACATTTTGAAGAGCACTCCAGCCACTTTGGCAAGTAAAAGTCGGTTAGCTCAAAATGTCTCTTGTGTCAAGTGCCGACGGGAAATAAGATCGTTTATGATGAAGCAGCGCGCGTTTAGGCGACAACAACAACAGTGCAGTCGATATGAAAAATAATCAGCCTGTGGATACACTGATGGATGGAACTGATTGAACTATCAATATGTAGGTATTAAATATATATATGTGTATAGGCTATTCAAAATTCCTGGGCCCGTATTCTTTATGTCACGATACGTAACATGCCCAAAACGGATGACGTCATATCGTACTTGTCAAACAATCTTACCATGGCACGTTATGTCTTCTTAAAACGGTATTTTGTAAGCACACGTCTTGAAAACGTAAG
>DVXP01004803.1:0-10055 GCA_018235645.1 Junonia grisea
AGACCCCCCTCCCCCACATGTAACGCACCTTAACGTTGTTCTGTACCCCTCCCCCTAGACGTTACGTAACATTTTACGAAAATTTTTGGTAAAAATGGTAACTAAAATAATTTTCGAAACCATTTTCATCTAAAAATCACAATTACGTCGTTACGTAACGCGTTGGTGCTATACCCCTTCCCGGCCCCATCACGCACCGTAACGTTTTCCAAGACCCTCCACTCCCCCCAAACTGCGTTACGTAATACTTGAACGAACCCTAATGCATTAGACAATATTAACTTTTCGTTTGACCATATCCTTTCGATTAGTTCTTTTTCTATATTAGGAGAAATAAATTATTAAGTGTTATTACCCATACGCATTTATTAAAAGCTCATTTCAAATTACAACTAGACACATCAATTTATTTTTATAGATACAGATGATTATTACACCACTTTATCAAAACCGCTTGATTTATTTCCGTAATCTTCTAAATGGGAGCAGATCTCTTTAATAAATAACAGATGTTCATAAGATCATCGCACACAGATAATACAGTAATCGACTAGTTTAAATAAACACCAGAGTTAATTGAATTAATGCGAAATAAAACAGATGTTTGATCTATTAAAACTTCTAGTAGTACATAGTTTATTGCCATTGCTCGTGGGTCCGCCCGCGTTGATGCATGTGTTTACCTTTAATACTATGTAGGAGTCACCGCTGTAAAAATTTCCATACTGGTGAGGTGGCACGGGAACTGGTTCAAAGTCCTGAAACAAATACAACTTTGTTAAACTTTAATGTCATCAAAAATTTTGCGACGGTGCGGGATTCGAACCCGCACCGCACCGGTGGAAGTGCTCTAGCCGTTAAGCTATGGGTCGCTTCGCACTCTGTGTCGAAATTCTGCAAAGATTCCTCTATAGATGGCACCACGGTCGCTTAGACTAGAAGACGGATAAGTTACTATTATGCATATAATATGAATTTACATTTATTACATTGGGACGGCCAAATTTTCATCATTCACTAATTATTTAAAAAAAAAACAAATGTATGAAACATTTTCTAGCAACAAATTACTGTATTACTGTATAAAAAACGTAACACATCCTGTAAATATCCCACTGCTGGGCATAGGCCTCTTCTCCTATTAGGGAGAAGGTATGGAGCCTCGCTGTTCCACTGCGGATTGGATATACATGTGTCAGAATTTCTTCCGGCACATGCAGGTTTCCTCACGATGTTTTCCTTTACCGCCTAGCTCGAGATGAATTAAACACTTTAACACTTGAAAATCCAGCGGTGCTAGCCAGGGTTCGAAACGACCTTTGGTTAAGATCCACGTGTTCTCACCACTAGGCCATTTCGGCTTGGCTGTATTACTGTATAAAAACTAATAAAGAAACACTTTAAATTTATAAAGTATTAGTACCAATAAAAATAAACAGTAATAAATCGCAAATGTTTAAGAGACTTTTACTATGACTACATAAATCTATTTTCATTACGAGCTAAAATTTATCTTCTAACATCAAAGAACGCCTACAGACGCGTTAAATATGTCTTAGTTGATAGGGTTGGTTATTTTGAGTGGAAAATGTTTGAGCGATGTTTTATTTTTAATAAAAAGATCATTTAAGAAACCGTTACAAAAAATTTACCGTGGGAGAGCCATGCATTTGCACGAATGGGCCGGCTCGACTGGAGACCACGGCCTCACAGAAATCCGGCGTAAAATGCTTCCGTCGAGTTTCGCCGCGTGAGTGAGGGTACTGGAGGCCCAATTCCTCCTTCCCCATTAATCTCCATCCATTCCCCTTCCATTCCCCTAAAAGGCCGGCAACGCATTTTGTAGCTCCTTTGGTGTTGCAAATGTCCATGGGCGACAACATTCACTTTCCTTCAGGTGGTCTGTCAGCTCATTTGCCGTCCTATCCCATAAAAAATTAATAATAGATAATAATGGCAAAAGTCCGCCCAGGATATTCGGAAATATGCGAGAACAAACTAAGAATCTGACACACATTTTTAGAAGCTAGTAGTGACATAAAGTCAAAGTCAAAATATTTTTATTTCAATTAGGCTATGGGAGCTCTTTTGAATCTTTTTTTATTTTTTAAGAAAATTTTTTTAACTACCGCCGGTTCGGAAGGTAGCTCCGAGAAAAACCGGCAAGAAACTCGACTGTTACACTTTTCAAGTATATTTTTTACAAATGTTTGTCAATTACAATTTGCTTTATATATCTTGCCAGAAAGACAACGAGCATTATGATTTTTAAATCTTTTTAAATCGGCTAAAAACTAGATCACATCAATTAGAGCAAGCACATACTTTTTTCTTTGTCTAGTTTCTGTAAAACGGTGCATTTCTGACAACAATACATTTTTTACGCATTGAAAATACCTAATCGCCTTTTTTTAATTCGTTATCATGTTTCACGATCTCACCATGTTTTCCTGAACGAGCATGAGATTAAAAAATAATACATTTTATTAAAACTGATGCTACCGACAACCCTTGCTACTGATTTACAGATATTTATAAACACTGAAACTCGATATTAAAACAAGATTTCCGCGGCTCAGGAACAGTAAACATATTTTATTAACTTCGAGTGACAGATGTACAGACAAACATCTGGTCTGGCGAATTACATATCGACGGTATAAACCAAACCTGCTGTAACCCGCAAAATGCAAAATGTTCACCAGAGCTTAAACTTTTGAGATTCTGAAAAAAAAATCGTCTCGTAAATTATTACACCTAACAGTGAAATTTTAAGAACCCAAATGTATTTTTGGTGTTTTATCAAGCGACCGAACTCAAGAAGTGAAAATTGGACTAGCCTCAAAAACTACTTATGGCGTTCCACAAGGTAGTGTGTTAGGACCTACGTTGTTTTTAATTTATATTAATGATCTGTGTAATTTAAGAATAAACAACGCTAAAATATTCTCTTACGCAGACGATACTGCAGTTGTTTTTACAGACACTAGTTGTAACAAAGTTAAAAATATAACTGAAAGAGGTCTCTTTACTATCTCATGTTGGCTGAAGTCAAATTTACTGTCTCTCAATACAACCAAAACAAACTATATGCCTTTTTCAATCTATAATCGGACCCAGCCAGATAGTAATTATAATATAACAATCCATGTCTCCAATAACACACGATGTGAGGACTGTAATAACTGCTCCATAATCAAACGAGTAAACTCTTTCAAATACCTTGGCGTATTAATAGATCAAAGACTATCATGGGATGCACAACTAGAAGCTATAGGATGTAGATTGCGTAAACTAATTTGGATATTTAAGATGTTACGCCACAAAGCTTCGTGGGCCTTATTACATAAAATATATAAAGCTTTGGCGCAGTCAATATTGGAATACTGTATTCCTGTTTGGGGAGGAGCTGCTAAATCTAAGTTCATTGAAGTTGAGAGAGCGCAAAGGCTTTTGCTGAAAGTCATCCATTTCAAGCCACATCGTTTCTCAACGGACACTCTATATTCATTGAGCCAGGTATTAACTGTCAGACAATTGTATATCCAACGGATTATTCTTAAAGCTCATAAGTCGTTAAAATTCATTAAAGAAGGTTCATCAAACAAAAGAATAAAACATAAAGTCGCTGAAACTTATGGTGCTAAGACTTCATTTGCTAGCAATCAATATATAACACGTTCTGCCTATCTTTATAATAACATTAATAAAATCCTCAATATATATCCCGAACAATATTTTAACGTCAAAGTGAAATTGTTTGAATGGTTAAAAACAAAAACATACGAACAGACCGAATTAATTTTAGTTCATAAAACCTAAACCAATTGACTATATTCTACACATATAAAACACACACACACACACACACACACATACACACACACACACATACACACACGCACACACTAACACACACACACATACACACACACACATTCACACACACACTCACAAGTAAAATTACTTTTATATAATGTTCCTGAGAATTAGTATTTAGAAATATATTGTTTATTCTTTTTAAGAACTTGGACAGAATTGTATGTTATGGAAGAGCGGGTCCTTCTGTCACGAGTATTATATTATACTCACTAGACGGTCCAAACCTTTATTTGTTAACTTGATAAAAAATAAACTAATTTTCATCCCATTTTTCATTTTCAAAATTAAAGCGTAAGTTAATATAGGTTCAGTGGTTACGGGGCTTACCTTGTACAAACGAAAATTCGTTATTTCTAATCTAATATACATAGTTGGTTCCGGTGACTATTTCCTAAGAATTGGAATATTTAATTATACCATTTGTTTAAGTAATGGCGCGTTCTCAATAAAATTTTATCTACTTTTTCATCTCTGCTGCTACACCCTCGTCAAGGTTTTATTTTCGCAACGAAAGTAGCCCTTGTCTTTCAATACTTAGAGGTAATTCAACAAGATTGGTACAGTCGAACTAACAAATATCACTATGTTAAAACAGTTTTAATGTTAAATATTTTATATGAAGATTTAATGTTGTAAATTCCCCAACAATTGTATTCATCCCATAGGCCACAAGCCGTATCCTCGCGTACATTACGCCCTGTCACAAACACGACTGCTATGAATAAAAAACTTAAGATAAAAATGTTTGTAGCGAACTTTTCACGAACTTTCGGAGCTTAGCGTGAGGCCTACGTGACCCTAATACGTATATCATTGAACATTAGCTCGAAAAGCTCGTGTGCTGTGTAAAGATTGTTGTTGTGTTCCGTATAAGATATAGAGAAGTTGGCAAAGCAATCGATATATCGTTTATTACATTTTTAAGAAAGAGGTTCTTAACTTGAGTATCTCAATGTTGCTCAATGGTAGGTTTTTTGTTCTATGTAAAGTCCGATCACGTCTTTAAAGTTATAAACCAATAATATTTTTTAATCAATCACAAAATATATATTTCATAATTGTAGGCAAAGTGTGATTCTAATTTATAATAAGCTTCACTCTACAGCATTGAAAATTTGTTTATAGGTTTTTACGTGAAACAACCTTTAATCCCTCGGTCCATCCATTTATTGTTTATTATGTGAGTGGAGAAATATAAGTAATTTTAACGCTACTGCGCTAGACAGGTCAGCGTACTTTAAAAGAAAAAAAAGTGCAATGCTAGCCATAACGTAATTTATTTCATCTATTTTCCACCCCTCTATATAACTAAACATCCGTCCAGCCTTACAAAATTTTACATACACATAACAGTAACACGATATACCTACATAAATGGAGGAAATGTTCAGTCTATTCGTAAAAGTATTTTCTTTTTCCTAATTTCCGAACGAATGAACCAAGAGAGCCTCGCTTTAAGTTCACACTTCTTTCTCTGCATTTGAAGTCTCGCTTCAGAATTAGATGAATGTTTGTGTGAGATGTGAGAATTTCATTCGCTTTAGAATTTATTATTTAAGATATTTGAAGATAAAACTTTTCTGCTGCAGACGTTTTAAGTCTTGTTATTTTTGACTCGGATAGATCTTCTTTAAGTTCAAAAAGAGAGTTAGGAATTTGATATGTATGTAATTGTAGATATATTTTAATGGGATAGGGGCAAACGAGCTGACAGATCACCTGATGGAAGGTGAATGGACATTTGCAACACCAGAGGAGCCACAAAATGTGTTGCCGGCTTTTTACGGGTAATAGATGGGGAATGAATGGTGGGGAATTGGGCCTCCGGTAACCTCACTCATGCGGCGAAACACGACGCAAGCGTCATTTTACGGCGGTTTTCTGTAAGGCCGTGGTAGCACTCTGATTGAGCCGGCCCATTCGAGCAAATGCATGGCTATCTCACGTTAAAATATCCCACGTATATGTAGCTATGTGTTATGTATCATAAATTACTTAACGGCTTAACAGATATTGATAAATTACACGAACCGCCTTGATGCCGCGATTGTCGCTGGTTATAAAAATGCATATAAATCAATCAAAATAATGGATGTGAGTCCAGATTTTTATTATTTTTTATCAATTTTTACATGTTGCTCGGTGCTCAAATTTGTAAAGTGAGAGCCCGTTTCCACTTGTCGTGAGTCGGATCCGGATTTTAATCGGACCAGTGGCAAAACATTTTATATGAAGCTATTCACACTTGTCGTCCGATTAAAAATCGTAGATGTGTATAGAAACGCCGACATCCGATTAAAATCCGTATCTGACACACGACAAGTGGGAATGGGCTCTAACTCGCTCATTTTACTTTATGTGACATTTTATTAGATATTTTATAAGGCATCTCTTGGACAAAGGTGTTATTCTGTTTCCGAGAAGAATTTTGTCATCAGCATTCGGTTTTAAAAGAAATATGCGCGTTTACGTTGTAAGTTATTCGTGTATGGGGAGAGGGGACCCCATAAAATACTTCGGAATTGATTATGAAATGCTCAGAAATTTTGACCAAACAGAGATCAGTTCTCGTAAAACGTTTCGATGTTTCGAATGACTTTGTTATTTCGTTTTATTTACGATACACAGCTGTTTAATATTATAACTTATGATGTAATAAACTCTATATATTGATACTAATTTTAGGTATAAATGCCAAAGTATCTCTTTGTTATGTTTTTTCTAACCTTGCCACTTAATTGCTGATTTTGGAGAAGCATAAGAATTATAAGGATTTGGCATGAAAATAAAACGCAAAAGTGTTGGAATCAGAAATGACGGTTTTTACGAAAAGAAAGTTGCAGACCAGTTAGTAGGTACCTAGTCTTTACCTAAATGTTTTTTTCTCGTATGGAAGTTGTAATTAAGATTGAGTGAGAGATTGAGGAGGATTCACAATATCATTCATAAAAATTAGACTTACTAACAAATACATTCTTGAATAGCTTGTCAGAAACGTTGCTTTCATTGAAAATATCAACCATCAATCTTAATTAAAAATTTAAAAAAATGCACACATCTTAGAAAATCTTTCCTTTCAAAATCAGAAAAGTTTATGCATATAAATATGTGTAGATATGCAAAAAAGCATAAACCGTAAATATCGGTATCAGGTTGGAGATAGGCATAAAACGGAATCTCTCCGCAGCGCATCGGAGATGTCGCCGCGATACGCTGATATACGCGCCGGCGGCGACAAAGGGCGCGCCCATTAACTGATATGACAACACTATAAAGTAACCACTCCGGTGCTGGTGACGGCCGACGCAAATGCAATATACTCTACTTGAAATGCATAAAGACTAATATTAATATCTCTTTTTTGACGCAAGATCTTCATAGATACCCGACTCTTGGGGGGATGTCGGGTGATGTGAGATTGCATTAAAAGGCTGCGGGATCGCTTTCGCAGTACATCCGCTGCCACTCCCGATCATATCTAAATGACATGTCTACATAAAATTTTTCCAATTTTTTTAACATAGATTCTGTTATTCTAGTACAGGTTTTGACAGTTTACTGATTTTTGTTCAGAGCGACCTCCAATTGACTTCCACAACTCTTGAGCGTAAGCCAGTAAATAATAAGAGTATCATAATTTTTCTACAAAGAATATCAAGAAAAACAGATTCTACTGGTTTCTGCAGTATAACTCATATAGCAGTAGCTTACATAATATGTATGTGCTATTTTGATTATGATTTTTACCAATAATACTCTAATATTCCAATCAATATCAGTGATTTTGGCGTCAAAGAGCAAGCTTTCACAACTCTTTAACCCAGACATTATACCTACTCATAGCTATTAAATGTCTTTATTTAACTTTCTGTCACACACAAGATAGTAGAGACGTCGTCAAGTCGTTGCAATTATACTGTAATATTTTGCACCATACACACATTAGAGGAGATCATTCGCATTATATTATGCGCAGCCTCACCCCGCGGAGAACACGGCCGGCCGTGTCGGGGCCCACTAACCATTATTCAGGCCTCTCATAACGTATCAATTGTCTTTATAGCCGGTATTTTTATTATTTATGCCCGATATTATCTTGTCAAAGGATCTCATCGCCATCTTTTGCTATTTTTTCTGAGAAAATCGTGTGATGTATCGGCCGGGATGGTAATCGTTCGCGACATAGCGTGTCTATACTGGGTCGTCTTGATAAAGATCGGTAGAGAAAATATAGGTATACCTAGTTGCAACATTTTAATGTCACTTAATAAAAAATAAAGTGAAGTAACAGCTTGTAAATGCCCCACTGCTGGGCAAAGGTTTCTTCTCCTATTAAGGAGAAGATTTTATAACTTACACTTAATAAACGTTTATATTAAACCATTACGATAAAATAATATTCGTATTATGTTGATGTTTATTTTGTCTACTGTAATTCTATCATTAATTTTAAGATTTTTAGCAAATTCTAAATAAAATCAACTGATACTTGAATTTAGAATCAAATATGGTATAGTGAAAAGTGGAAAATCAAAGTGAAAATTTAGTAATTGACAGAAATACAAATGGAGCAATTATCCCAGCATCTGTCATAAATATGTATAAAGATCCGTCCTTTCATATTTTTGAAAGCCGCAAGTTGCAAAGTTTCTCAGGTGAGGAACGAGGGTGTACGTGCTCCTATGACGCCCCAGAGAACCATGCATCAAAACTCAGAAGTACGAATAATTATAATCGTAACGCCTTTAAAAACTTCCACTCTAAGTCTCTAATATTTTGTTTCACACAAAATAAAATACTTTTTACTGTTTATTTTGTAAGTGGATAAAGGACTTTATTTATTTACATTTATTTAATAGGTTTTACCTTAAAGCGAATACGTTAATACCAGTGATGATATAGCATTATGTAATTCCATTAAAATATAAACGACAAGGAGAAAGAAAAATACGTTTTCGTAAAAACAAATATATTTTCCTTATATGAAGTTTGACTTAACAATTGTTACATAGCAACCGGACATAATTCGAACATATTAATACAAGCCAGTATACAATGAATGTAGACATATATAAACTATTTATAGGTATATATATCCTTAATAAATTCTACATCGAAGTATAGCAATGATTAAAAACGGCGGCATTACTACAATCTAATACAAGGCACTTAAGGTATGACGAAAATTCATGATACCTTGTGATAATTTAACATCAAATGATCCGCTTGCTTGTCTTTCATTCTTTAAAAAAATATATGAAGTCACCGTACATTTTAACAATAATAGTAAAATAAACCAAGTATTTGCCTTGTTAGGTATTTAAAAAAATAGTAGAGCTGTAATATGTACAGTTTTGATGGATTATTGCCAAGTTTAAATAAAAAATATCAGAATAAAAGTAACGACGAACTAGATAATGTATTCAATGCAATTTTTCGATAAGTTATCCTATTTTATCAAATTATTTAATCGACATATTTACAAAGAATTTTGTTAAAGAGTTACGTAACTAAGTTTATTTATTTTACTTCCGTCAAATGTGGAATAACAAGACTAAAAGACCTCTAGAGTCGGGAGTCTTTAAGGAAAATCGGAAAAGACGACAAGCTGACTTTACTTGAAATTAAGAAAAATTGAACTTTATGGTGTTGGAATAAAGAGTATAAATGCGTAAAAGAAAGTTGGTCTGTGAAGGGTGGCAATAAATTACGTGTTGGAAACTAGAAGTATTGGTATCGGTCGCAACTGATAAAAGTCCTATTTCGCTCCACCGGCATTTGATTCCGTAGTGATGGAATAAAATAAACGTACTTTTTGCTATATCGGTAGTTTAAAACTTTTTTATAATATGTAAAAATATGTAGAAAATTATAAATGTTACGAAAAAGGTTTTTTTCTGGATACATTTTTAAAACAAGAGTAATAGTCTTACAACCTGTAACCTGTGTACTGTAAAGGGCTTTTATCGTTTTGGTTCATGATAACAGGCTGAGAGGTACTAAACCTAATAACTTTAATAATGTAGTATGTATCGCGTGATTCTATCTAGCGGGACCCCTTGGAATATTAAGATGATATTGGTGGCATTACATAGGGTTTTCAATGTACCTTATGAATTAAATAATTAAATTCAATGTACCTTCACCAAAAAGACAAAAATGGCCTTTTTATA
>DVXP01004804.1:0-10054 GCA_018235645.1 Junonia grisea
GTGAGATTGCACTCACTAAAACCCCCTGCGATGGCCGCCACAGCACGGAAAACGGAGAGGCTACGGGATCGCTTTTTAATTTAATAAAATATACCTATACACATTTCGAATACCTACGAATACTAGTTTTATATTGTAAACAAATTATTATATTACTTTTTTGTTTGATTTGTTGATTGTAATTTTTTGGATAACTTATTAGGTACGTGATAGCTTTCAATAGTGTTACGTGTATGTGCTGTGAACGTGTTTAAAGTCAATCTTTTTAAACTCTATCAGGTGATAGAGTTTAAAAAGATTGATTTTAAAATGTTGTAGAGAAAAAAAAATATTATTTTTGGCTTTTTATTTTACTTTTGACGTCGGTTTATATTTTGTTAAAAAGTTTTAGGTTACAATTGATTAAGTAGAAAACATATTAAAGTAATATCATATTAAAGTAAAGAATAAAAACTTATAATGGTCTCCAGAATGGTGGTCTTCATTTTCAAACAAAAAAAAAATTGTCAAAGTCGGTCAAGCCGTTTCGAGTTCGAGTCGGTTAACGAAAGGAGCAGTTTTTACGTACCGATACACTTATTATTAATGTCTGGATGTTTATAATGCTTTTACACAAACGCAAGAGGAAAAAAATACTGCATGGATTTTAATAAAAGCCTAACACAACCTAAAATAAAATAAAAGCGTGTTGCGCGCGAAAGTTTTTGTTTGTTTGTTGTTCTACTTTGAAAACAGATTTGATTGAATCGTAGGTTACCTACTTTTTATCCCGAAAAATTAGCTGTTCGTGAAGGTCAACAGTTTTCTTACCTACAGCCAAAAACGACATCCACGCGGGCAAAGCCGCGCCCATAAGCTAGTCTTTAAATACAACAAAATATTTGGAGCTACTCCTACCGACGTCATTTCCATCGGTCCGCAAGAATCTGCGTGAATTATTTCACAAGTTCTCGTACTCACATTATCATTCGCAGAAAGCAAAAGATGAATTTTACCCTTCAAACAACTTTCACATTTCTTCGAAACGAGTTCATGAAAACTGACTTTTTTTTTTCTTAAATATGTCCTTTACATATGTATGTTTTAATGGGCTAACCTTGAATGCCATGAATGTAAGTCTCCGTAACTTTTGCAGGATTAGCTAAGCTCCGTAAGTATTAGCTAATCCGTATAAAAATGACAGTCCAACACATACATATTGCCACGTCGCTGTGCAACCGCTACAATTTCGTTGCATTTATAAAATTCGCCACTGTTCCAGTTTGTTTTTAAAACATAACCTCTATTCGTGACACGATTAACAGATAAAAGATTTATTTTCAGTTCAGGAACGTAGAAGATGTTGTCTATGGTCGTGTGAATCCATTAATTCCCTTTCCATACTTCAAGCGCCACCTGTCCACATCCTTCGACATTTATCTGTGTTCCATTACCTACAGCCACCAGCTTGTTTGTAACACTCGAATACGATTAAAAAAATTTATGGTCACAGCACATATTATCTTCACTTGCACCGGAGACCACTAGCCACTAGGTTTTATTAAAATTATCGCCGATTGCACTTTCTACTACTAATGCATTGTTTTCTTTTTGTTGTTAACAGCTTTCAATGAAGAAATATGACATAGGTGTCAAGTCAAATTTATTTCTTCAAAAAAAAAAATATATTTAGATTTTAATATTGATTTTAAAGTCAATTTAACAATATTTATCAGTTTATTAAAATATAAGTCTTATTATATGTTAGATGTATTTGTTTAATCTGTGCTTATTTTTCTTCTTATATGTCAATTTAAAATATTAATAATCTGTAAGATTGTAAAAAACAAAAATGACATGTAATAAAATTTTATCCTAAAAGGTAAAATTCGTATTTCATTAAAAATAAACTAAGCGTGGTTACCGTGTTAAAAAAGTAATATAAAAAGGAGGAATACGAATAAAAAATATCAAAATAAAAATGACGACATAAATACGATCCAAAAATTAACAAACAAGAGTTCATTCCATATATGGAAATTCCAAATAAAAATCTTTATAACTAGTTTTGGGCTAGATGAAATACTAGTAAAGGAAATAAAAGAAAAGAAATGACCCCAGAAAATATAAAAAGAGACGCTAAGGTAAAACTTATTTTTTCTACCGTAGATCCTAAATATATGATCCACCTAATAACTTGTAAAAATGCTAGAGAAATGTACTCAAAACTGCAAATATTTTTCCAAACCTGTTTCGATACTACAAAGGATATTAATTACCACATACGTAATCTTCAAAATATTGCATATAAATTAAATACTTTTGGAGAAAAAATTGACGATAACATTTTTGATATTATCAATCAAAAATATTAGCAACTTTACCACAACAATTTAGATTTTTTTAACTGCGTGGGAGTCAACCAGTAGTAATGAGAAAACATTAATAAATTTAACCTCAAGATTATTAGCTGAAGAAAAACGAATTTAAAGCGTTATGTAAAAAGACTAAAATTCCTTTCATCTTTTGTTCAATATGTAAGAAATCAAATCATAAAGACCTGGTTCTTTTGCAAACCCTGTTGACTCAGATCTTTGTGGGTTTGGTCACATCGGATCTGCTTTTCCCTTTTCTGTTGCTTACTCTGAGATGCTACCGGTTTCTTAGCAACAATCGCAGCGTAAGCACTTTTGGGAGTCGGGCTACATCGCTGTGGCAACGCTTCTATCGGGGGCGATGAACTATCGGCTGAGTGACGTGATGCATCGTCGTCACTATTGACAGTCGCAAACACGAAACTGCCGTCGAAAGCATTTTTCGCCCCGCGTCTCATGTTCACATTCGAGGCGTCGTCGTGTGACCTACATACCGAAGTAGCACTACGTAATAGCACTACCTCAGCACGCAACTCACTGATGGTTTTATCAGACGCCTCCAACTTCGATTGTACCTCGGCCAGGCTTGTCTTCAAGAATGTAATATCCTTAAGTAGCCTGGTGACGTCAACGTGATCGAATGTGACAGGGGGCAGCCTGTGCAGCTCCTTCGCCACAAAAGCGGGCACGTCGTCCGGGTCGGTCATCTTGAACAGGTTGATGATGTCCTGGATACTCTTTTCCGTTCCATCCCTTCTGCGTGACGGCATCTCGTCGATCTTTCCCAGTGTTTGGAAGAGCAGCACTTTGCCTCTGCTAATCTCATCTTCCTTGAAGTTGGATTTGCAGATTTGCATAATACTAACTTCGTCCATAGTGTCAATGGCATGTTGTATGAATGCCAACAGCTCGTTGGCTATGAGTTGTTGCGAACTCATAGCTAACAGACAGGCAGCGGTTATCGCCGCACAATACGCGTCGTCAGAATTGCACAGTGGAACACGTCCGTTTCCGAGCGCGCATTGCACGCGCAAATGTCTGCCATGGTTAACATTAGCCCTATCTGATCAAAACTTTACATAACATAATGTATATTTTAAAGTTTACTAATACTAATTTCAATTAGGTAAATAAATCATAAATTACAATATTGTACACTTAATTTCATTAACATATTTTTTAAATTATATACCTTTATGATACCTATGGCACCAAAGAACTGACAAAGTTCATCCTCAGTTGTTGATGGATTCATTCCCTGTACAAACACAGTATCTTCCTGAGTTATCATATCACCTCCACCCCTGTCGCCGCCGAACCCTCCTCCGCCACCTATAAACAATTCCTAAATTAATTTCAATGACACTACAAAACAAAACAATCCTTACAAATAATAATAAACCTGTTTCACTTTTTACTTTAACCTCGACAATTTTTTAGCCCTCAAAATAATATTTTCTAAATAAAACACAAAACCCAGTACTTTTATATGTTGCTCGTGAATTTGTAACAACACAATGTGGAACCATGCACTTCATTAAAACACTTTATTGTTGAGAACACTATAATAACCCGTCAAATTATCCACTAAGCCATCGCTTTTTCTTTTTTATTTTTACCAGAGGAAAACACAGTATATCTTTATATTTTTTGTAGTTATACACAAGTAGTTTAAAGCACAGGGCTGCCAAAATATATACAGTGTGTCTGGGATACTCGGAGGAAGAAACTGGCTTTGTTTGCAAACACACAGTAAAATAACACGCACGACACCATATACTCTGTATATAAATAACCAATAATTTATTATTTGTATTACAACACACTTGGCCAGACTGCTGACAACTGCTGATAGTCCCAAGTATTGGCTTAGAAATGCGAATGGTTAATTAACACAACCTCAGATTCTGCTTATTATATTCATACCTTATTAAGTACATTTTTATACCTGAAATGAATACTCAACGAACTCATCATACACCTAAATATAACCTCTTTTAAGTTGAAAATTCTCAAAGACACTTCATATTAATTTTTAAATATAAATTATAATTAATATCTATTTATTGTAAACCATTAACTTCATCTCTTATGTTATCGGTTTCGAAGTTTGTGTAGGTATTTTTTTTATTTACACACCATTACTTTTTTGTTTACATACCAGCGAATCTGTCTCGACATGATGCGCGCAATTTTTTATATAGGTACCCCTTACTTTTATTATAAATTCGATTCGATAGTACATTTGTTTGTACCGTCCGTTATCCGTTTTCACACCGTAACTACTGAACCGATTAGCATGAAATTTTGCAGACGTAAAGTTACGAAGCCTAAATAAAATAAGTTTTTACCCAAGAAAAACATTCTTTTTGTAACCTACAACGCTAAACGACATCCGCGGAGCCGCAAGTAATATTATACTAACTACATTTTTTATATGCTAAGTTTTTTGAAGGAAGACAACTTGTCAACAGCCAAGAAGTGACATACACAACCTTTAATTAATTTGGCAGCCCTTGTAAATTACAAATTAAAAATATGACAACAGCACCAATCGCTCATAAGCGAGGAGCTTTACCTTTATTATAACCACCCCCCCTGCCGCCGCCACTAAAACAACAAAAACACCATTTAGTTCACACTGGCAGGCTGGGGGCACCTTACGATGCGCGCAGATTGAAACTAAGGTCACTTTATGATGGACCATTTCGATGTTGATTCCTTTTCGTTTGGATTATGTTATACCTTGATACCTTGAAAATCTTAGAACAATTTTGGATATCAAACACAATTTTTGGCAAATCTTTGTAAATCATGCACATAAATAATTTTGAAAAAGTGTTTTAAAAATGAAAAAAAGGTTTGTTAATTTACTAAATTTTGTAAAATATATTACAATAACTGAAAAAAAAAGCAAATAAATAAATAACACTTTTCCAAGATTCAAGTCAATAAAGTAAGAAAAGTCTAAGATTCAAAGTCACTAATAAAAACTAGCAGTTCACAAAACAATGTGTCAAATTGTAGAATATAATAACATATTTTAACATATGTAATGATATTTTTTTTTAAAACACACTAGCCACCATGTTTCATCACAACTTTATCCAATTGCCCATCAAATAAATTCACAATTTGCTTGATGATCTGTAACCTATTTGTCATATTAATATAATCACATTGAACAAATTGAATACATTCTCACTACTTTACACTACAAGAAAATCATTCCTGTAAATGGAGTTTTGAACAAAACTCTATTTAATTCTATGCAGCGAGAACCAGAACACAAGCTGAAATGTTTCAATATAGGTATTTAAATAAAAATTAAAATAATAGAAAAATGTGATTGTTGCATGTGGACAATGATGTGTAAAAATTATAAACTGTTTTGAAGACAATCACTTAAACATAAGCATCTTTCTTTTACTAATAACTTCCTAAAATTATAAAGCTATATAACATTTAACGCAAAAAACTTGGCATTGTATTTTTTAAACTATTTCCAAATAACACAGGAAACCATTTGTAACTCGCACTAAACCCTTAGGTGAAAGATGTTGTACTATTATTAACTTTGTAATTACCACTGTCCTAAAGAAAAATCATATACACATAAAACAGTAAATTCAAAGATTTTGTTTTTTCAAGTGGGTAGAAAAACGAATTGTAGCAATACAAAATCTTAACCAATTAAAATAAATTTTAGCACTATAATTTATCAAACCTGAGCTTTGTTTATTTTGATATTTTTTACACTTCGTAAATTAATGATTTGAAACAATTCCGATAAAATCTGCATACATACTAAGTGTATGAGGCATACATTAATCTAATAACTTTAAGTGCAACTTTTACCAAATCCATTCATCATACTTAAACCATGGATAACACTAAAAACTCAAGGAATTTTCCTTAACATTCCAGATAATAAATAGTTATGACACTTGTTTTGTTGTGAATATTATATCCAGCTGTATTTCTGCACTACATAGCATCTATATGTCCTAAAAATTCAATTGAGACTTAATAGTGTGATCAAAAAACAAGTTCCATAAAATTAACCACATATAGATGAGTAGCTTCTGTACTAATTTAAGGATATAAAGTATTTCATTTACTAAAGCTTTATGATTGACTTGTTTGTGACTTGTAACTTGTTTTTAAGTTAATCACTACAGTTATACATCTAAGAATTGGAGTAGAGATTCTTCTTATAACAACAATTCCCGTTTACTTTAATAGCTTAACACAAATTAAACTCATTATTTTTCTACAGTATATATAACTAGCTTTAGTTGGCAAAACCATTGCTGCACACTGGCGCCAAATGTTCCAATATTTCTTACAATTTTAATAATTCTCTCGGTAATCACCATGCGAACCAGGAGACATCGAACTAGGAAATAAATACTTTTGAACAAATAAAACACTGAAATCTGTACACAAATGAATGAACATTAGCTGTACATCCTATTGTGAAGTTGGTAAAGAGGTTCAAAATGTTAATAAAGTATACTCATGTAAACTCAATCCTTCATTTAACATTTTTTAATAAGAAGTTAGATAGATATAGTTAAAATAACTATTAAATTACCTATCAGTTTAGTTTTTGAATTACTAAGTACCAGCATTGCCACATGTCCCAACTATTTAAGTTAAAATCAAATGTCCAACATAGGACAGGCTTTATCTGGCTTTATAGTAAAGTCTGGAGCAAAGAAAAGTAACTTAAAAACCTAAATGACCAAGTATGTACACACACACAGTGACGAAGTATGTACTAGTATCGAGTAGGACATACAAGAGGCATGTGTACAGGACATGTCGAAATGTAAGAGTGGCTTAAAATTTAAAAATGTACTGCTTCAAATTTGCTGTTGCGGTAATCGCGTTACTCGTAATCGAGGTGGAGCGAGACGCACGCTGCCACAGAGGCCGCGCGGGAATTTGTAAGGGATGTAAGTTTTCATTACATTTGAAGTGGCTAGTCCAAACATGTCATTTTAGTACTTGTCACTTCAAATGTTATGCCAAACGTCAATACACCTCGCCTCATTTGAAGTGAGACGTTGTGCTGGCTCAGTACAAAAAAGAGGCTACTCTTACCAACTCTTTTTCAAGTCATGTCCTCCCCAACACTAGTATGTACACACACAAAGTGACCAAGTATGTACACACACAAAGTAACCAAGTGTGTACAGAAACTATGTTTTTATACTATGTCGCACATTCAACAAAAGAATCCCTCTTTTTTCACTTAGTTTCAAAATCCTGACTTGACAAAAATAAATCTGGCATTTCTAATTAGTATTTTCAAAGCATTATCTGTCTATTTAGAAAATAAAAATTGTATTGTAGTATTTATATAAACTTTAATGCTGTATCGGTACCTTTTGTAGGTTACAAAAGGTAAGGTATAATTTCGGATAGAACGCTATAAATATTACTTCATTTTGAAATTTTGATAACAGTTTGTTTTGCTGGCCCTATTGGAACGGAGTGTATGCCCAACTAACTAAAAGGCTACTAAACGTATTTAACAGGAAAATATATTAAATTACATATTATATATTTCCCTTTAGTATTTCCATAAGAATTTGTTTCATGACCAAAACTATGACGTTTGTATTATAATGAAAATTATTTTTATTAGAATGAATGCAAAGAGATGCTTACCCATAGCCACCATCTCTATTCCCCCCGTCTCTATTGTAGCTTGATCTATCACCTCCTCCATATCCTCTATCACCTCCGGAGTAGCCGCTGCCTCCTCTGTCGCCTCCATAGTTCGAGCCCCCGCTGCGGTCGCTGCCGCCATAGTTGCCGCCACTCCGGTCACCACCGCCGTAACTGCTTCCACGGTCACCGCTGCCGTAATTACTTCCTCCACGGTCGTTTCCACTCACGTTGTAGTTGTTACCGTTGTTGCGGTCGTAGCTGCCGCTTCCATAATTGGACCCAAAATTTTGGCTGTAATTGTTGTCTTGTTGATTTGCCCCATAACTACCTCCACTCCCACCTAAACAAATAGATTAATTAAATATCGTAAATAATGTTGCTAAAACACTTTTCTGGTAATTTTACCCACTTCCTGAACCTTGTTGATTCCAGGCAGGGCCAGAATTTTGACCAGAATAACCGCTAGGATTATAACTTCCTTGCTGCTGTCCTGGATTGTAATTACTATCACTTGAGCCCAATGACGGAGGCGGTATTGAATACTGAGCGGGATAGCCTCCACCACTATAATCACCAGACGCGTAAGCTAAAATTAACACGAATATTAAACTACAGCATAAGACGCCTTTAACTAAACTAGTTAATTAATTAATTAATGAAATATAAAGCTTACGGTCGCCCATATTGTAGTTTCAGATTAGTTTCGTAGCAAATACTCAAAATTAATTATTTGAATTCATAGAACTAGAGTACTTATATTACAATAAAACAAAACCTATAAACCGCGCCGCACACGGATTACATTAAATAATGGCCGACGGAAATACGACGGTGACAGTAATTTAGCGTTAAGGAAAAGGAAATGTATGAATGATTGGATTCTATAGTCTATGACATAAACTACCTAGATTTTTACATTTAGATATCTATTAAATTAATAGATATCTTAATAAATAGATGTTTCTACACTAGATATCATATTTTAACATAGATAGATATTTAGATACGATAAGATTAGGTACTTTTCAATATACATATTAAGTATATAGATATCTATCTATATAAAAATGTATCTAGTAATTTATTAGATATCTACATTAAATACATACATTAGATACAGTTCTTGGCATGTAATGGTCATAGAGCTGATAAGAAGTCGAAAATTCTTTTAAAAAAATAGGTCCCACGGTATGGTCAAGTTTGACATTGCAGGTAATTTGGAATGCTTCGGTATCTATCTACCCGAATCCGAATGAAGAAAACTATTCCTTTTTCCTTTAACCCAGGGTTTCTCAAACTTTTGGGCTCGCGTACCCCCGATGAAGCTTCTAGACCACAGCGTACCCCCTTGCAAGTGGATGTGATGCAATATAAAATTAATGGAATTATTGTATTCGCCTGAGAAGCTGTTTTTGAAATATTAAGCTTTAAAGTAATATTTTTTTTCAATCTACTCTCCCCTTACTTCTACCGATTAATTCTAACTAAAATTATGAAAAAAAAAATCACGAAAATAATGACCATCATATAATGATTTTAAAAGAGAAATCATCACAGGTACGTAGGACCTAATATTAAATGGACAATAGTCGGAAAAAGTTAAATTTTTAAGAACCATGTTTTTAGAAAGTTCGCATCTTATAATGGAGAGCAACGTAGCCCTACATGCGTGACTAGCCATGCATTTTACCAATTATTTTCTTTACGTAGGAGGTAAAGAAAATAATTGGTAAATAGGTAGATACATGTCTTGGGATGGAGATAGGTTTATGTAAAATTTTTACCCATAATAATCCTTAATAATCCTTGCGATGCCCTGTGGAAACGGTCTCATAAATTCTCATAAAAAAATTGTTTATGAGAAATCGATCTGCATTTGTCAATGAAAAACCTCGAAAATTCTTATACAATTATTTTCTCTTAGCAATAAAGGGTTTAACCATTTTTTAGGCAAACTCTGATAAGTTTAATTAGAATTTATGAGAGTTGAGTGATAAAATTGTTTAGCTATGAGTATT
>DVXP01004805.1:0-10050 GCA_018235645.1 Junonia grisea
AGGATACAATAATTACTTCTTACTTATATTTTTAATTTTTGATGGATTTTGTAGGAAATCTCATGGAAAAAATTTGGCCACCCTGACAAAGGGGCGTCTGAGACGACTCTCTGGGTCGGGAGCAAAGGTGCTCACACTCCGGCCCACCAGGACACATACGGCTATAACATTGTTGCACAAGTACATGGCAAGTAAGTATTCACTTGTGAAATCAGATTTTAAAGATCAATATTACATTACTACAAAATTATTTAAACTAAATTTTATTTTGAGTAATTTCTAAATTATTGCTTTTTAAATTATATCAAAAACCCTTTTGTAAGAAAACTTGTACCATTTCCTGTTTATTGTTAATACTTATTTCAATTCTAATAACTAATAACTAATAACTATTGTATATTTCAGGAAGAGGTGGATATTATTTCCACCGGAAACAGGTGGTCTTAAACCAACAAGAGTACCATATGAAGAGTCCAGTGTTTACAGTGAATTAAATTTCTACTGTCCTCATAATTTAGATGTTTTCAAGGGTAATATTGTCTTCCATTTGAAAAATAATGTTAAAAAGGAGAATAATTATTATAAGAGACCGGATTGTATACAATTGCGTATTTCAGCCATTTTTTCGCTATTTTGTTTTATCACTAATTGATCTTCAAGAATTTACAACTTTTTCAGCAGAATTTGCATATTTTTGCATATTTCGACACTTTTTATGCATTTTTGAGTTTTTCATGCATATTTGCATGCATATAACGTGATTTTTATGTTGCATATATCAGTCTCTATTTATTATAAAAACTTAGAAATTTAATATTATAAAAACATTTTTGTTTCAGGTCTTAGTGGTGGTCGTATGGTAGAACTATCGGCGGGAGATGCTCTGTTTGTGCCGAGAGGCTGGTGGCATTATGTTCAAAACACAGACAATTTGAATATCACATTCAACATTTGGTTACCACATGTAATTATTGTGTTATACTGATTGATCATATACATTAAGCAAAGTTGTATCCTGTTCTCTTATAGCATGATAAAGTCTTTATTGTATTTAATAAGCTTATAAAAGATGACATTATTTTTTTTTACTGTTATTACTTATCAATATTAAATGACTTTTATTTGTTCTGTAGGAAAAAGACAACTCAACACAGGTCTCCGAAGCTCTTATTAAAATATTAGTAGCTCAAATTTGTAAGGATCTACCACATGAAACTGCTAGACTGTTGGTCAACCCTAATGAGGTATGTCATTTTCTATCACCATATAAATTGTCTTGATGGCAAAAATTGATGTGCGTTTTTTTTCTAAATGACTAAAAATCTATAATTTTAGTTCTGAGTATGATTATAGTTTATGAAGTTTGGCTTATTGTTAGATATAAATTAAACATTGCAAAAATAAACTTTAAAGGCAGGAAAACTTCAGTGCGGAAAAATTTCTTAAAGAAATATGCTATATAAAATAATTATGATACATAAACAAAGTCATAGGAGCTAAATGTTTATTTATATTTATTATTGGCAATGATTCTAGAATTCTATAAAATGGTTTATAGTCAATTAATCATTCATTACAGTCCAGTCAATTATTTCCTTAATGAAACAGGACATGCAGCTGTGCACGTCGTAAAATTCGTAATACCCTATTATTCATATTCATTGAGTCACTTCTAGACTTCAGGGCTGCGCTAATAATACCTGTGATGTTACTATACCTGGGGAATTATAATGATCGATTAACATTGCCAAAATTACTAACAATTTGGCAGACATTGATAGTATCGTTTTATTTGATTGTGTTCTATATACATTTTATTTTTTTATATATTACACACTAGCTTCTGCCCGCGGCTATACCCGCGTGGATGTCACTTATAGTTTTTCATAAGAAAACGCTATTCCATCGGGAACGTGTTATTTTTTCGGGACAAAAAGACGTTAGTTCTACCTTTATATCTGTTAAATTTCATAGCAATCGGTACAGAGGTTATAGCGTGAAAACAGAAGAAACAAAAAACTAAACGACCGGCGTCGCTTCACTGTGGTCCTTTGCGATATTTATCAAAAATACATTATAAGTTCTGGATAGAATTCCTATTTGTTCATATTAAAGGTGATAAGATATATTATAATTCTTCATGCAATTGTAAAGTTCAACAGAATTGGGCCAATGGCTTATAAATAAAAATTGTATATGTAGTTTGGCGTCATTCTGTGTTTTCACACAGTCTAATCTTATACAATATTGCTATTGATATGTATGTTTTCGAAGACACAATAAACAAGATTGCTCACATTTCTATCTATCAACATTTTAATATTTATACTGAATTGTGTCATTTCATAACAATAACATAATAAATATTGATTCACAGGACGATATATCTGAAACGCCGCTAGCAGTATTGTTTTTACAACTAGAAACAGTGTTGAACTCATATTTGGACAAGAAGCGAAAGGCGCGCCGACTCAAACGACAGCGGACGAGAGACGACTCTCAGGGCCCCGACGTGGAGGAGGCCGATCTCAAACATTTATTAGATAATCACACGAACCTTGAAACCACTCCTCCTATAACGAGCGATGATCTCATCGAATTAATAAAAGGCAATTTAGAAGAATTCACCGGAGACGACAGAGCGCATGATGAGGACGAGGTAGAGGGCGTTACCAGCAGCCTCTGCCTGACGAAGGCTGTGATTGATGCGTTCAGCCAAAGCAACGTTATTGATCTCGTTAAGCAAAACCTCTTTGTTAAGTTAGGCTAATGTTTATGACTAAAATACACGTCGCTATATGATAATTTTTTGGGAATTGCGGTGCAGTATACTTCAAACTCAATTGTCTTCGGGCTCGCACTAATTGTAATTGTTCTATGTAATGGACAATGGTGCATTAATTTATATTTATTACAATTAATAAACAAGGTGAAACCTTGACGGTTATGTTCTTTGCAAGTAGCAAATTAGTTTTTTTTTTTGTATAATTTATTTATACCTTAACTTTAGAAAAAGATATTTTTTTTTAAGTTTATTTATTATGTTTTCATCGGTAATGTGCCTTACAAACTCCAGTGATATTTACAAAGTTATTTTTGGATTGTATTGTATTACAATTTTAAGGTTTTTCATTTACATAAAGATGTTCGCAACATTAAATAAATAAGCACAAAGTGTTTGTATACATTTTATTGATAGCAATACTTTTCAACTTGGTGATTATAAATTAAAACAAATATCCAGCAACTGTTTCTACATTTTTTCATTTATTTCCATTAAAATCCCAATTTAATTATTATTTTTTATACAAAAATACTTTTGAACAACACTCCAAATCAATTTTACAATTATCTGATCAAAATGACATTTTTTTGTCGATTTTTGACAAACTTTTTAGTTAATAAATGAAATCTTGGATTGAATTCTTGGATAATTCTATTAATCTGGGAGCTTGATAATTAATAGAAATATTTAACAAAATGTATGAGTGTCGTAGTGTAAGTAATTTAAACATACCTATTAATTAATTTTGCGTAATTTATGAACATTTTATGTTTTTTTTTAAACTAAAATAAATACTTTCACGCTTCTCTGTTCGCAGAACTTCAGATAAAGAGATATACAATTTTTGCTTCACAAAATACTGCAATAAAATGCTCACAAGTATTACAATAGAAGGTTTACCAGTCAGCTAGATTATGTATTTACAACTAAATAAATGTTAACTCTTCACAAATAACATTTAATTATACTTTTCTATACCACTTAACACTAAACATACGATATGTTTTTTATTTAGTTTTGATAGATTTGTTAGATTTAATATATGATTTGTAGTAGAAGTCGCTGAACAATATCACCATGAATAGATTCTGTGGAATGAGGATGAAAGCTGGCTGCCGTGGGTGGTCGCAGACAGGAGCCATCGCCAACACGCAGAAATGTATGAGCAAAATTGTGAATTGTAACTGAAAAAAGAAAAAAATAGTAGTAATACTGCTGCATGCTGGTTTAAAATAAAAGCAAAAAACGTGGTTAAAATAAATAAAGCAAAATAAATCTTGTAAACGTCGCAGCACGGAATAATTGCTCTATTTTTTGCCAAGGAGAAATATTTAGGTATACCATTTTATTTACACAGTACTCTTATATAGATGAACGCGTTTAGAAATTAATCAATGCAATCTTAATCAATGCAAAACAATAGAAACATTTTACAGTCAAAGTAGACTTACGATTTGAATTTGTGTTACGTGTTTTTTCCACCACAGAGACTGCTTGTAGGACTCGTCCCAAGTCGTCAGTAAATAGTAGCTGTACATTATCATGTGTACGAATGAGTTGACTGGTACCAGGAGGGTCATGTGGCCACCTATGAATAAAATTATAATTATTTATCACAACACAGTATAGGTTTCTTTATGTTGCAACATTAAATAGGGTTTGAACCCGTGACCTCCGGTTTAAATCCACGTGTTTGCACCAGTAGGCCATCTCGGCTCGGCAACATTAAATGACCATTGTGCAATTTTTTGGGTATTATTTTAATTTTTACCAACAAGCAGCAATGCAGCATTTATTACATATCTACTATTATTTTTTGGCAATCAGTTTATTACTGATTTTAGTGCCACAAAAGGGGTGAAAAATGTAAATATTACTTTTTTTTTCCATCCTCTTGAACTGAAATGTATTCTGATTTGTTTTATTATTTTACGAACCTGGACACCATTTCACCATTCCCCACGCCACAGCTACCATCCCACAGTGATGGTATACGTGAAGGAATGACACTTGGTTTTGTTTTTTCCTTAGGACAAAGAATATCTGAAAAATACAAAAATTACGATATTTTCAAGTTATGGTACCTAATATATAGGTATATTAAATTCGTAGGCAAATAGCTGTTAAAAGGTAATTATTATTATTGTTTTGGCTAAGTATCATATTCGAGTCCAAAATGCCTACAAGTTTGGGTAGAAAGACGATAAAACAAACTCATTGTATTCTTGAATCAATATTATAATTGATTCCAAGGTTAGTATCGGTCATTGTCCATTGCGTCTTTTAGTGACCATTACAATTCTTCAATGACAAAAACGAGTATTGAACGTACCGTATCGAGAAGATCCACAATTTTAATAGCAAAGTACCCGTAGCAGACTTTCCACGCGTATTCAGTGGCTATTGGTCCATCCTCCAATGGTTGGCACACTAATTTATAGTGGTTTAGCCATCCCAGCCTTAGACTCTGAAAGAAGTAAGGTTCCTATTATTAAGAAACATTTTTCTATTTGGAAATTTGAACAAAGGTTTCGTTAGTAAAGAATAAAAATATGTTTCGTAGATTAATTAATCGTTGCTCATATAAAAACAGTGGCCAATATGCCTAGAAATTGCCATCCGGTATCATTTTCAATCCGGCCGCATTTTACCGGATTGGCGCCAAAAATCCGTCTTCATGGATCCGTCACCGGATCCGGCGCCGACTCACCGTATCCGGTAGGTCCAAAAATTCGGATTCGGGTCATTCGGATTACCGGATCCGCTGGACCGGATTGGAATCTCTAAATATGCCCACATGCCTTAGATTTAAATTAGTACAAACATAGCTACCTACATCTACTCGTGATGCTTTCTTTCAATGCAAAAGCACGAGAAAATTTATAAGCTTTTACCAATTTAGCTGTAATAACTTACACGACTATGGCTTAAAATCACGCATTTTTGTTGAGTCGTAAGGTCTCTTCGTCGACTCTTTTTATTGTCTATTTTTTTAAATAAAATAAGTCGTTTAAAAATGCTTTGATGACAAAAGTTTTCCTAATTTTTCTTTTAATAATTCTATTTAAACCTATTTGCTAAAAAGTTGACGTTAGTTTTAGCCTGCTAAAAATGTAGATAGGTACCTACCTAAATTACTGACCTGATACCTAACCTGATACTAGATTAAGTATGTATAAATAATTGCGTGGAAAGTTTTGTTTGTGAAATTTAAATTAGTTCATTATAATTGCCACTCACCTGGTAAACGACGTACCCGCAGAGGGGTACTTGAATAGCATTGTAGAGGGCAATATATTTTCGAAGATCATAGGCCGGTCGCTTCTCCATGTATTTAGGGAGCCATTTTAATACTGTGAAAAGGTATAAGGCGAGTAGGGCCAAGCCGGGGAAGGGTGTATTCATTAAAGGCCAATCTTTAATTTTTGGATCTGAAAGATGGATTCGGATGATTAGACATAGGTATTTTTTTTGTTAATAATCAGAGAATTATTAGCGTTCTTATTGCTGCTAAGCTTTAAGCTAGATATTAGATATTTAAATTAATTTTAAATAAAATTCACATGTTAAGAACCTGAAATATTCAAAATATTAAAAAAAAAATATTTTAAACTTATTTTAATTTAAAGTGAAACTAATTATTATTGCGATGATAAAAACTGAAACTTTCTTACCAGCGATTTCTTCATTTAAGTAATAATAAGTTTTCACTGCCTGTCTCATTAAAAGAGCCATGGTTTAAAAAAAGTCACAATATATTTAGTCTTGATGATGAGAGAAAAATTAAAGTGTATTATTTAATACTTAGTACACGTAAAACAACATTATTTAAAATGAACCGTTTGAGTAAATAAACCGATTTAACAAGACTCCGAGACTGCTCTATGCGTGCGATGTAAATTAAAACACGATCGATACTGAAAAGCTTTCAGGGATGGAAATAAAAAAGAACGAAAACATTTTATTAATAGTTTACCTATTGCAAAATTAAGAGAAGCAATGACCCTGGTTTTTTTCAAACGGACGTCAATGATGTTACATGTTTAACTTTTTGGTTTTTTAAGATATGCATATTTATTCTGTCGTAAGATGATGATGGTGGTAGAATTATAATTAAAAGCAGTGTCTTTTGCATTTGGCAGGGTGCCATCTTCTTTAAAAATATCACAATGTCCACGTTGTTGTTGAGATACAAATTATGATTTAACATTAAATGCATACAATAAAAATTCCTCTTCTCTTAAGCCAGAGAAACACAAAAAATACTTAACAAAACTTGGGCGGTCAGCCTCGGTTGTCGCGATTTAGGGGGAGATATCCAACTTTGGAAGGTGCAAAGTTAGTTTTCTGAGTTAAATTGTATCTTGTATTTAATACTGCTTTTATTTTACCTCGGTCATTAACTTACGAAAAATACCTACCATGAACTGACGATGAAGATCGCAACTACTCCACAATAAGTAACTAAGTACTACATTCCGGCCGTGAGTGCCTGAGATGGGGGTCTTACGCATCCGTTTTCATACGGCCGAGAGGAGGACCGCAGTCCGGTATGGCCCCGGACTGCCGGTATGCGCACCAGCAAGGGTTGTGGGGAGGGTGATCTTTCTTCGCCCTCCTGAGAAGGGCTCCGCAAGCCACGAGCGGAGCAACGCACGGGAGAGGCAATCTCACATAACCCGACATCCCCCCCAGGAGTCGGGTATCTATGAAGATGTACCCTGGGTCAACAAAAAAAAAAAAAAAAAAAATTCTTCCTAATTTCCTTCCTTTCTACCCTCATGCGTTTTGTTTAACTTGGCAAGGCACTTGTGAACTGTGAACTTTAATATTGAACATGTTCACCGTCGGCAGTGACAACTTTGTACCATAATCCGTTTGCTTATAGTACAAAGAAAATGCTTTTGTTTTTTTTAGAATAATCTTAAATTAATTTAAAGTTTACTAAACTTATTACTTGAGTTTGATTACGACTTCAAATATTAGAATAAGATGTGTATTTTACATTAAAATGGATCCGATTAGTTGAGCTGAGAACTTCATTAAATTACTTTTATTTAAAATTACTTTTTACTTTTATGAAATAAAAATAAATATGAATAAATTAAGGTCCCAAAATCATTTTACCTACTAGTGTTAAGATTCTGCTATTTAATTGAAAATTCCTTAGTTTTCCACCACCTTTAAAGCAATTTCAACGCTTACTTTGAATTAATGGTATAGCACATACTCGTACATTAGGAAAATACTAGGATATAATTATACGTATAAAGGAAATATTTGTGGTTGAGCAGCATTCCCAGTAACATACCACATGAAAATTACTATCTCATTATTACGTATCTTTATCTTTTATGTACTAGTAAAAATGTATGTAGGTCTATATTTTTATGTGTGTTCGCACATGACGTTGTTGTTTGTGGACCGATTTTGATTATTTTTTTGGTGGAAAGGAAATATTCCAAGGGTGACATGATAAAGACCCCAGGATCCGAAAATCCCAGAGAATTCGAGGAAAACTTTGAAAATCTTAAGGGCATCTAGTGTGTTTGTTTATTTTTTATTACCTTGTTTTAAAGCATTACAATTTAACGAAGGTTCGGAATTGATTCGATTTGGAGCCGAACTAGGGTTGCCAACCGTACTATAATATATAGTATTGTACTATATTTCAGGTCTGCGTACTATATACTGTTGAAGAAATATATAGTACGCAAAAATACTATATTTTTAAAACCGACTGAAACAAAAGATATTTTTTTTAAATATAATGAACGCGCTTTTACAAATTAAATTGATTTAATTCCTGTTCTCTGTTCCCACTTATTCGAGAAAAACAGAAGTAGTAGGTATATCATTGATCAAAAATGAGTTTTTAATTTACATTAATCTAAAAATTGAATGTAATGGACCATACGAAACTATTATATTAGATAAAACATTGTTAAAAATACAAAAAGTGTAAAAAATATAGTTTTTATAAAAATAAATAAGTAAGAAATATTTCTTGTTTTTTTTAGTTTCCCATAGAATACTATATTTTTTTGAAGTGTACTATATTTTTAATGGCTTGTTATGAAAAATACTATATTTCACTGTAAAAATGTTGACAATGCTATATATTACCCAAATTATGACTTCGTTTTCAATGTTTCTATCAAGTTTTCTGTTTTTTAACAAATATTGTTTCACAATAAACTACCTACGTATTTAACTCCATTCGTTCAGAACTTTACATTTCTGCACGTCAGACTATGACAGGTTATATAATGGTTGACGAATTGCAAACAAGTCTAAATCTGTAGTAATAAGTTAGCAAAGTTTGACTTTTGATGTTTGTAGAAAATTCTAGCATAAACATGTTGAAATAAAATGAATCTTAGACAGCATGTTGAGTATATTTGAGCAGAAGGCAGGTTTGAAACAACCTAGTTTCATGTTTGTACCTGTCTTATATTAGTAGGGAAAAGTGGTAATAATCACGCACTGTCTTAAATCATCTGTAATAGATGAAAAGGCCACGGCCATGATGGTGATGATATTGTAACATTAAGCTTCATATCCTTGCCACTAAAAGCGGATTCTTCTGTCTCATATTAGGACACTTTTAGACTTATGTATAGCATCATTCTACACTTTTTATTATTGAAGAACTCGGGTCTTTATTATCGGATCCGCTATGGTCTTACTATGTTTATTTAAAAATCTAACACCATTAAAATAAAAACTTAATACATTGAAGACCTTGTAGACCTTCAATTTTTGCAGTTGAATCGAGGATTCGATGTAATGTTGCGCGAACATATACAAAAAACACTATTTCTCTTTCCAGGGTCATCATCAGACGAAGATGAAGGCGTCCAGCCCCACGAGAAAGCCATCGCAGCTGGTCAACCGAATCCACCGTACTGTGTTCGTAATGTGGAACAGCATGACATTGGGAGACGGGAGATACAGATTGCTGAGCAGGAGATGCCGGGCATCATGGCACTGAGGGCGAGAGCCAAGGATGACAAACCGCTGAAGGATGCTAAGGTATTGTGGAAATAATTTCCAGGTTTTGGATGCCATATCCAGCGTCTTTCTTCTTTGCCAGGGTCTTCTGGGCTATGCCCAACTATACTTTGACATTAGTGTCTAGTTTTAATGAAAGAGTTTCTGGAATAGGAATAAGTACTGTAGGAGAGCCATGCATTTGCACGAATGGGCTGACTCGACCGGAGTGATACCACGGCCTCACAGAAAACCGGCGTAAAATGACGCTT
>DVXP01004806.1:0-10048 GCA_018235645.1 Junonia grisea
TTTTTAACACGCTTTTATTAGCTCGGGATGTATGTATGTATGTATGTATGTAACGGAATCTTTGAGCTCAATTTTCAGCAGTTTTCAGATCCCATTATCCTTATTAGGACCGCCAGGAAGGAAAGAGACAGAGCTAGCGCGCGATCTACGCATGAGTGCAGTTAAGCTTGTTTTTTAGTTTTTTAAAACTATTTTGTAATTTTTAAGACTACGTGCTGCTTAAGTGTAGTACATTTTTTATACAGGATGCGTCGTCAAATTAAGGTTATGCAAAAAACGAAAACCTTTTATTTAAAAACGAAGCCACGTTTTTTGACGCCATGTACAATTTTTGATTTAAAACAGACAGATTTGAAAATCGAAAAAAAAAATAAATAAAAATGGATAAAATGTAAAAAAAAATTTAAAATCGAGAACCATTTATCTTACACTTGCGCAATTTTTCAATCAATTTTTAAGCGAAAAATTGGTCAATTTTTTTATTAAATTAAAAATTAGCCTAACTTTTGAAAAAAAGTTAGCTTGTTACTCACCTTAAATTCATAAAATTAAAGCTTATAATGTAACTTAATGACGACTTTTTAACCAACTTATTATTTTTATAAACAAAAAATAATGTTATATTCGGTTAATTCGTTAATTATTTTCTTAAATCTATAATATATTTATTGTTTATGCTATTGAAGGGCTCCTCTCTATTGAAGTCCAATAGACTTCACGAGTTGTGACGCGAACTCGACTCGCGCAAACGATTACGAGTAAAACGAGGAATGAATGAGTTGTTAAAAATCGAGTAACTCTTTCAATCTGCGAACGCGAGGCCCTCAAATGAGGTAACTCATGAGTGAGGTACACATCACTAGTTTGCACCCATGTTTTAGTTTTATAGTAAAGTTCCCCTCAGTGGTACACAACATAGTTTTTGGACGTGATCACAAATATTGAATATTTGAATATTAAATATTCAGGCTTTATTCGCAGTGCGAAAATGATATAATTGGTGCGAATTTCGCACCAATTATGTCATATCTACCAACTTTTTGGTAGATCTACCAATTTTCACTTCAGTCTACTATCTACCACCCTAGACCTAAAAGCTACCTATTTTTTTCAATACATTGACATATTACCACTTTGAATTATTTGTATATTGACGAACGACGAACAAGAATTAAAACAAGATTTTGTGAAAGGAAAATGCATTATCTTTTATTTCGAGAATGTAAAATAAATAAAACTGTTTTTGTTTTAATTAACATCAAAGATAAAAATGTCTTTTAATTTATGAATCCTAAACATATTATTAGTAACATGCAGTCACAAGTATTGCTAATTTATAGGTTCAGTTTCCAGATATCCACTCTAGAATATATATTTTTTTATTTAGGTATTGTTTATTTCCAGTACTGCCCAAAAAACATGCGAATTCCTAAGAAAATTACTCGCACTTCCACATAGTATCGCCAACGTAGAGAGATGGTTTTCTGCAATTAATAATATGAAAATCTTCTAAAATTAAATTTGCAAGTCTTCAGAGGGATTGTTGCGTACCTACTAAAAGATTCATAGCAAATAACGGGCATCTAGCGCCGAACATTAAAAAAATCACTTCAGAATATGTTTTATGTGGATTTTTAATCTTAAAAAAATCTTCTAAATTGAGGTGGTAGATCTACCAATTTTGCATTTTACATTCTACCGATTTCTACCAACTTAGCAGATAATCTACCAATTTTGTGAAATTCGGGTTGGCAACACTGGTTCGGACTACATAGTAGATGGTTTATATGAAGTTTGCACAAAATCGGTCAAGCGGTTCTCCATGTATCACATTTTTTGTAACAAAGGAGTTGAATCAGGATCAATTTTAATGGGGATGTTTTTATGGGATAGGGGGTAAACGAGCTGACAGATCCAAAATGGAAAGTGAATGCTGCCGCCCATGGACACTTGCAACACCGGAGGAGCCGCAAAATGTGTTGCCAGCCTTTTAGGGGAAATGGATGGGGAGGGGGTGGGGAATTGGCCCTCCGGTAACCTCATACGACGTCATTTACGCCGCTTTTCTATGAGGCCGTGGTATCACTCCGGTCGAGCCGGCCCGTTCATGAAAATACATGGCTTTACGTAAAATTGCTGTCAAATTAAAATACTTTCAGTGTTGACATGTTTTGTTTCACTTTATACTTATCGAAGCACGTACCGGGCCGCTAGTAACAAATAAATTCAGTCTTTTTAGAGTTAAATAAACGTATGAATCATACATTAAGCCGTTCTTTCGAAATATCTCGGAATTAAGTACCCTTTCCGTACAACGCAATTCCGAAAAGTTAAAAATACTGGTAAAGGGGTCGTTCAAGTATTACGTAACGTAATTTTTGAAGATTTTAGACACCCCTCCCCCACATGTAACGCACCGTAACGTTGTTCTGTACCCCCTAGACGTTACGTAACATTTTACCAAAATTTTTAGGTGAAAATGGTCACTAAAATAAATTTCGAGACCATTTTCATCTAAAAATCACAATTATGTCGTTACGCAACGCGTTGTTGTTATACTCCCTCCCGGCCCCATAACGCACCGTAACGTTTTACAAGACCCTCTCCTCCCCACAAACTGCGTTACGTAATACTTGAATGAACCCTTATGGTTAATTATACGTAAAATGGATCATTTACAAAAATGTCGTCGTTTGTTTGATTTTGCCCGCGACTCATACGCGTCGGAGTTTTCTTTCTTTCACATATAACGCTGAAACCGTTTCAAAAATAAAAGTAGTATTTTACTCCTTGTTATATCAACTTTCTGTCAGTGACAGTCACGTCAGTCTGTTTATTTACAAGCTGTTGCTCGCGGCTTCGTCCGCGTCAAACAATTTTAAGGGTATCCATTTTTCCCGCGGGGCCCTAATCCGTTAAGAAAAAAAAGATAATATAACCTATGTTACCCCTTGGATATAGCTATCTGCCAGTGAAAGTTCCGTTAAAATCGGTCTAGCCGTTCCGGAGATTACCCGGAACAAACAGACAGACAGACGAAATGTCTACAAATGATTGTTTTGGTATAAGTACCTACCGTGCAAATATTAATGCTTTTAGTATAATGTTATTTTGATATTACAAAAAGATACTTTAGTTTTATTTACAAGTAGGATTTTTACTAGCATTTATTTGTAATTATACTTACCATATACACCATAATCAGCAGTCTAAATATAGGGAACCTCTTGATCATGACGCCGATGCGTAGCGACAACGCAGAGAGGGGTGATCCAGTGTAATTGCTCCTCGAGCGAATGCGTGCGTCGTCTTGTAAGTGAACTATGCTGTGGGAATGCTTTGAACGGAGAGATGCTAACTCTGATCGGTGTTTTGACTGAAAAAAATATAATTTTTTTACAAAACTAGATAAAACACCTAATTATCTATTTCCTAGTGGTATGAAAATTCTATAAGGTACTTTTAGACTAAGACATCAATTGCGACATAAATGTAAGACATTATGGTGTACTGTTTGAAATTGTACCAATTTTTACAGAATATTTTATATAGATGATACGTTTGTAATTGTCGCAATAAACTTTTTAATTGAAGACACTCGTGTCCATACAGAAGACACTCAATTTATACACTGACAATGAGTGTACGGTGTATAGTGTCGTCGTTGCAGAAGATTTTACGATCTCTTATACCTACTGATTTATTGTTTTTTGTTTCATTTAATTTAAATAATTTTTAAATTGAAATGTTTGTGTTTACCGAATTAAAATTATTTAGATTAATTTATTACATTTTTTGAAATAAAACTATGTAGGTTAACAATTTCAAAAACTTTAAAATGGGTTAACTTAATGAAAAAATTCCAAATCTTTACGTAGTATATATCATGACTTCATACCTCTAACTTATCCAACTGTATCCTCAATATATTATTATCAGCCAGCAATGTATCAATCTTGCCTTGCTTCTGTACCAACATTTGTGTTAAATAATGTATCTTCTCATCGTCAACCTCCTTACTGATGTCGTAATCGGCCACATTCAACGCACTGGTGTCTGTTGTGTGTATAGATGCTGTTTCTCGTAATGTGTTCAATTCTTCCTCTTTGTTTTGTAAGGCTGTTCGTAAGCTTGCTATCGTCTGGGCAGATTCCATTCGTAGAGACTGTAATTCCTAAAAATAAGTTTTGATATATACTTTAAATATACTGATACTTATATTGTACATAGATAAGCTGAAATTTAACAATTTTTTTATAGGATAGGTGGCAAACGAGCATACAGATCACCTGATGGTAAGTGAATACTGCCGCCCATGAACATTTGCAACACCACAGGAGCTACAAAATGCGCTGCCGGCCTTTTAAATCGGAATATGCTCTTTTTTTGAAGATCTGCAGGTCGTATATGTCCGGAAATACCGCATGCGGCAACTCATTTCACAATTTTGTGGTGCGGGGCAGAAAATTTTTGCTAAAACGCACAGTAGTACTCTGCCAAATGTCAAGGTGGTGGGAGTGATAGAGTTGTCGCGTAAATCGATAATGGAAAGAGACAACAGGGATCAGCCCGAACAGTTCTTCAGAGCACTCCCAATCATATAGGCGGTACAGAATGCATAGCGAGGCTACATCTCTACGCAGTCAAGGAGCCGAGCCGATCAGAATTTTCTTCGCAATCGATAATTCGAGTCGCTCTCCTTTGAATGCGGTCTAGAGGAAGAAGCTGGTACTGGGGAGCCCCTGCCCAAAGATATGAACAGTATTCCATGTGAGGCCGAACCTGAGCCTTATAAAGTTGCAGGCGGTTAAGCCGGCGTGAAATACTGTTTCGATCTATTGAGCACACCGAGCTTCTTCGAGGCTAATTTAACTTTACCCTCCAGATGGCCACGAAACTGGACTTCACTCGATATGTCGAAGCCAAGAATTCCGATGTGTGATTCCGAGTGCTCTCGAAACGGAGCGATACGACAAAAGGCTGCTTTTTAACGCGCAAACTTGTGTCTTCTTGGGGTTAAATTGTATCAGATTTAGTTTACCCCAGTCTGATATTTTCTGAAACGAAGTTTCAATTTTAGAAACAAGTTTGGTTCGGCTTTCAATGACGTTTTCCCGAGAAATGTTGGCGCGGCCGGTGCTCCGGGGCGCACGTCCTTAGAACAATGGGAGAGATTCCATCAGGCCCGCTCGATTTGTGGACATCCAGGGATAGCATTGCTGACCGCACTGCTTTTTGGTGGAATCGGATGTCCGGCATTTGAGAGTTGCAACGTGGTATTATCGGCGGGAACAGGAACCAAGATTCCTGTTATCCAGGGATGAGTTGGACGCAAAAAATTTGCCCAGGAGATCGGCTTTCCTTTCCTTTGCGTCGTGGGCCAATAAATCTCATAAAATAAAAATCGTAATTTGTATAGAAACGCCGACATCCGATTAAAATCCGGATCTGACACACAACAAGTGGGAATGAGCTTTTAATTGCATAAAATCATTTCTTAGTGGATACTTCTGAATACTTCTGAAATATAGCAATACCTCAGAAGTATTCCAGCCTAATCTCAAGTGTATAGTTCTCAACATATATGTTGAGTCACTATAAATCATGGTAAATATGTTTTATATGAGTAGGTATTTATTTATATTTAGTGGAATCACTATATACTTTACCTGCAGGTTGCCGATTTTAGCGATGACCATCTGTGAGCCGGTGTCGTAGTCTTCGTTGTTCTGAATGGGGTTCTTTAGGAAGTATAATTTCTTCAGAGATTTCAACTTGTCCAACTCGCTTACAGATCGCCACTGAAAGAAAATTATAATTCACATTATTTTATCTATATTAAAGTAATATGTTAGTCTTACTTAATAATAAAAGAATGTGATGTTTAATAGCCTATAATTTATTATATAAAAGCCTGTTTTAATGAAGTATTTGTATAAAACTGAAAACATTTTGCAGCCATAAAATAAAAGTTACCTAACTTCTTAATTTTAGCAATTTCTAAAGTTATAGCAATTTCTACGCTTTTAAGACTTAGAAGAGGAAAATCAAAGGCTAAAGAAAGTTGCACAATAATTATGGGCTGTAAAATGGACATCTTTCATTGTGGTATTTTTCCTTCTTCCTTTTAAGCCTAAAAAAATTTAAAAAAAAATCAAATTCACTTACATCATTAATACAATTCCTGTTCAAGAAAAGAACTTCCAAATTTTCAAAAACGTCCACCTTCCCATAGCCAGGTTCATCATTAAACTTGATTTGACCAATCTTGCAGTCATTCAAGCTCAAAACTTTGAGGTTCTTTAAGCGGCCAAGATTTATCACTTCGGACCAAGATTCTATGGGGTTTCCGTCCAAACGTAACACAGTCAGGGTCTGTAAAGTGACCTTGGGTGGGCTTATCTTCTTTATTCTGTTGTACGCTGCGATCAATTCGTTTAACTTTGGCCAGAGGTGTGATAGAGCAAGGATGTCATTCCATTCGTAGTCGCAAACAGATATGTTGAGTTTCTCCAAAGCGCTGAAGTTGATTGAAAGCTGGGTCAAAGTTTCTTCTGGCATGTCGATGGCCATGCGGTTTTTGCTGGAAATAATATAATATTTAGTAAACTAAGGCATATACTTTATGTATTTTTTTATATGACATGGAGGGTGCAAAATATCATGATTGGATTTTCCTGTTTAAAATATTATTGTTGGAATTATGTACATTAACTGAGAATTTGACAACATTTTTGCTATAATACATTTTATAAAGACTAGGAAATTAATCTAGTAAAAAATCAGGTTTAAAAAAGCAAGGTCATTTCATAACGTAGCCTAGACTTTTTAACTGATAACAATACTTAGTTGGTAAGAGAATTTGATAAAAACATTAAATGCTTTTTACAAAGTGCTCAATAAAAAGCATTATAAAGAATCTATTCAAGCATCTTAATGAATCTTAAACCTTTAACAGAAAACTGTTAAAGGCTCTATTGCTATGTTGACCACGGATAGTGTAGCTTGCCAACTGTGAAAGAATTTTTCAAATCGGTCGAGTAGTTTCGGAGCCTATTCAATTCAAACAAACAAACAGTCAAATCTTTCCTTTTTAATATTAGTATAGATAAAGTAGGTAAATGCAGAGTTTTACAGCACATACGGAAGAATGCCGATTATCCGGATATGCGATTATCCGGACTCATTTTTCGCAGTTCTAATCACCGATTTAGGTGCAACAAGAAAGGGTTTATTCAAGTATTACGTAACGCAGTTTGGGGGGAGGGGAGGGTCTTGTAAAACGTTACAGTGCGTAATGGGGCCGGGAGGGGGTATAACAACAACGCGTTACGTAACGACATAATTGTGATTTTCAAATGAAAATGGTCTCGAAACTTATTTTAGTGACCATTTAAACCTGAAAATTTTGGTAAAATGTTACGTAACGTCTAGGGGGAGGGGTACAGAACAACGTTACGGTGTGTTACACGTGGGGGAGCGGGGAATCTAAAAGCTTCAAAAATTGCGTTACGTAATACTTGAACGACCCCAAACTTTGCGACAAATATATTTTCGCTTTCGACATGTAGGTAATAGGTATTCCCACTTTCATTTATACTATATTATTTAATTGATTCCTCAATTTTAAAATTTAATTATCGTTTGTTTTGGCTTTGAAATTGTTTATCCGGATTTTCGATTATACGGATTACCCCTGGTTTTAATTGATCCGGATATTCGGGATTCTACTGTAGTTTTGTATTCTATATATTGCCTAAAACTTTTATACATATGAAAATGTCAACCAATAATGCCTATTAATATAATTCCTTACCTCAAATCCAATTCCCTCAAGTCGGGTAGCTGAGCAGATAGTTGTATAACTTCCCTCCAGTTGGCAAACAGGTTTTGAGAGACGTCAAGGCTCCTCACATTAGGGCATAGGGCGGCTACATTACCAGCTTTGGACACGTTTTGATCGTGCACGCATACTTCTAGGAGGCGGTCGAATTTTCTAGAAATAATATGTAGATATGAAAATTTTGTTATCTTTTAGAATATAAAGGAATTCATGATGGACATTATATAAAGTTTTAATATTTTATTCTAACACTCAGAATAAGTAATCATTAAAAGAATTTATTATAGGCCATCCTTCCTAGAAGGTGTTATAATATCACTTCATAATAATCTCTAAATATAACTTGTTGTACTAGCAGTTGCCTAGAGTCTTTGCTCACATAAGAAATGGTGTAATTTTGTAAATTCTTTGTAGATCTTTTCGTCATAGTTCCAGAAATATTGTGACAAACTGCTTTTTAATGTTATTATAGAAAATAACTACATTTTTTATGATAGTTTAAATTATTTGTATTAAATAAAGCTTACTGTTTCTGATGTATCTTTTCGAAACCGACCATCTCAATGAACGGAGCGCCCATCTCTCTCTTCCACTCGTTGATCACAGTCCTACGATGAGCAGCCACTGTTTCATCCTGAAATATGAAGTTTAATTTATGCATTGAACTTTATAATTTTTAATAGTATTCTGCTCCAGTTTTACAAGAGCTAAACAGGGTTTATATCATGTAATTGTGATAACAACTAGGACAGATTGCTTTACTTGCCCTCCGTGGCATGGTGAGGACACCCACAAGGAGAAACATCCAGACCTAGGAATGAATGTTTGTACAAATATAAACATCCGCCCGGAGTGGATAACAAACCTGTAACCGCTGGCTTTAATGTCACATTCAGTATTCATCCTACACCAGAGGAGTCATAAAGGTTTACAAAGGGGTATATGTACTAAAAATATAGCCTATAAATATGTAGCATGTTAATATAATAGCAAATGATTTTTTGAAATCTGTCCTGTCATTTTTGAGTTTATTTCATACATTTTTTTTAAATATTTTAAAAGAAACAAATGTTCCATAGATACATATATAAATACATATAAATATTTCTTCTTCATAAAAATGGTATGTTGATAAGTCAAACTGTGTCGAGTCTTTGTCGCTTAATAGTATCAGTTATCAATATATGTTTCAATAGAGGTGCATAATGGTCTTTATGAACTCCAGAATGTATGACAAAGTAACTTTTATTTATCCACTGTAAATTTGTTTAAGTTTATTAATCTAGTCTAATATACAGCTTACAACGCTAACAAAATAAACCAAAAGCATCAAACATGGCCAAATGTTTGTGGTGAAAAAAAGAGAAAATTATTCACCATACTTTTTGAATGTATTGTTTTTTGTTTTTTTTTCTTTCTTTTGTTCCCTCTATTGTATTTAATTTGTTATCTTATTATTTTTTATTAATTTCAACTATACAAACTTATTAATTTCAATTTTTATAATGAATTGTATGTTTATGGGAAGAGCGAGTCCTTGTGACACAGGTTTTAAACTTAAAAGAAGGTCTCTGCCTTATGATTGTTAAATAAATAAATATTTTTTTTTTTATTTTATTCATGCTGTTCTCAATAAGCATTACGAAACTTGCATGATCTGAACTACACATTACATTGAAGAGAACAAAATTTTGGTATCTACTAATCAGAGTTAAGATTGCTTCCACAGACATCGCAAATTCCAATTCGACTTATGTCAAGTTGGTTGAAATTACTTATATTACACTTAAAAATGTTTGCGAGTATTGATAGATAAGTATTTGTTGTTGTCATGCAAAAATTATTGAACAGATCCAGAGAAAAGGTTACAGTAATATAGTTTGTATTTGAAAACAAAATATTGGCTTAATATTAAATATTGAACAAAGTGGTGTTAACTTTTATTCAATTCATTCTAATTAATCATGCATGAAGCAATCAGATTGGTTACAAGTTATTCAAACTACACAACAGTAAACAGCTAATGAAAATAATATCGAATTATAACTGAGTATACAATAATATTGCTTCATATTTAACTAATAGAATACAACAAGTTACTATAAACGGAACAAAATCTTCTGGATCAGTTCTGCAAATGGGTGTTCCACAAGGATCAATTCTGGGCCCATTTTTATTTTTGATTTATATTAATGACTTACCTTT
>DVXP01004807.1:0-10048 GCA_018235645.1 Junonia grisea
ATTTGGAACCGGTTTCATTCTACTATAATTTTATCGCCCATTTCGTCATTTTTAAGGGGATCTGCACTGGTCTATATACCTAAACTTAGAATAACCTTCTCCCTAATGGGAGAAAAGGCCTATGCCCAGCAGTGGGATATGTACAGGCTGTTACTTAAACTTAGAATCCCTGTAATTACAATAATTGTTATTGTCCGCTGCTACTGCTGTAATGATGGAGTATTAATGTTGATATTATTGATTCCATATAATAACTTGAGTTAAAATTTAATTTTAATACATTTAAAAAAAGACGCTAACTGTTGGTTGTGACTAGATTTATTTTAGATAGATTTGCCTTATTCTGCCAGGCCAAGGTTCATACTATGTAGTAAGTGTCGATTTCGTTTGTAGACATATTAAAATGTATTCAAATTACATGATGATAAGATATTCTTATTAGTGTCAGAACTCCTTTAATAGTAATATCTGTACATTTTCACAAATCTACAAAAGAATTCCCAACTACATTGCCAGTCTACATTTGTGTTAGGAATTTGTGAGTAGAGTAGAAAAGTGATTATTGAATTAGTCATTGTCCATTTTACTATTATCCCGTTTCTTTAAAAGTTTTTTATTAAATGCGCTTTAAACGCGCATAACCATTACTTTAAAGAAGTAAGTTAAAGAGTATGTCCAATTACACCCTGTTCCCATTTTTCGTGTGTCGTGCACGGATTTTAATCGTATGTTCCAGTGGTAGAACATTTTGTATGGAGCTATTCACACTTGTCAGAACACGATTTTGTGTTGTCGTCACCAAGAAATGTCGGCTGTTTTGCGAGCCCTCTACGCCCGGAAAAATATCGTGTCGTGCGTCGTTCGCCTATGACATTGTATGGCGCTGTTCACACTTGTTGGATGTTGGGGTCAGAAAATATCTACGTATCGGTATGATTTTGCTAATAATGTTCTCAGAACTCTAAAAATTTATTAATTTCGATTAAACTATTAAAAACGTCTTCTATTTTAATAGATAGATTAATACTAATATGAATTTCATATCGATTTATTATTCATAATATATATTTTAACAATTTAATAAATAAAAAATTATCATATCAAATCGACAAACATTAAAAAAAACGTAAGTATAATTTGTTAAGACAAAAGTTAGTATAAAAAAGTATTCCTTTTTACGATTAAAAATCGTAAGTGTGAATAGAAACGCCGACACCCGATTAAAATCCGTGCACGACACACGACTAGTGGGAACGGGCTGTTTGTTACACCGCTCTACAAGGGTTTTCCCCTTTCAGTTTTGATGGTAGATTTTGGGGCGCTGATTACGCCAAAAATAATAAAAAAAATCTATCAAGTCAGGTTTTCAAAATATTTAGCATCGCTTTTTTCACCGAAATTACGTAGGTCGACTTAGTTTTTAATTCATATATCTATTATTTAAATATAATTTTAATAGACATAATAGTTGCGTTTGACACTGTTAAATAAATTAGCATAAAAACAATACAATATTGATTAATTAACTAAGTGATTTTATCCCTTATTGTCATAGAAAATGTGATTTTTTTTGTCATTTGTACAATACCTCATTTCTAGTAAAGCTATGGTTATTTTATATAAAAATTAAATAAAATTGATAGGAAAGGTGTTAAGGTAAATAATTTGTTTTTGTATAAATAGCATTATTATTATTTTTCCAACATCGGTATTTCCATGAAAATTTACGCGCTTACGGCCCGTTCACGAACTTGCCGCGGTGAGCGGCGGCTAAGCACGGCGCCGCGAGCGGTAAAATCTAAGTATGAAAGCTCTGAGCGGCAAGTTCGTGAACGGTCCGTTACTTATAAAATATCGTCACGAAAGGGTTTAAGCTTTTCGCACAATTTTTGTTACAGTTGTGGGCGATTTATTCAGACAAAATATTTAAAAAAATATTAACGAATTAATAAATAACGTTTACAGTTAGTATTTCGGTCTAAAAATCACCCGGTCCCACATAGTATTTGTATGTGAACTTGGAAAATTATTTCAATGGAAAAAAACACTTTTCATCCCCTGTAATATTGAGTGTATTATAAGAAAGGAAATTACGGTGAAAATTGTAGAAAACTTCGAAAAAAAATTAGAATCTTCCATGTGTATTAAACTTAATTTATATGATTTGCATCTGGACTACGTTTCTGGTAACTTGGAAGCTGTAAATGAGGAACAAGGCAAATAATTTCACCTGGATTTGAAAGAGATGACACAGTGCTATTAATAAATGTAGAATAAAAAAAACAAAAGAAGCCTAATAATGACTATAAAGACGAGACTTCCAAACTTCGAATTTAAGGTGAAAGTCTCACGATCGGAGCTTCGTAGAAAAAACCAGGATGCTTCAAAAGTATTTTATATTTTTAATTAACTTATTACTGTCCTCTAAATATATTTTTAATGTTTTAAGTTGTTCTTGTTTCTTAATAAAAATAAAGGAAAAACTTGAAGGATAACTACTCTCTATCTCTCTTTTTATTCAAATTTATGCAGAGCGATTTTTCAGAAAAACTGAGGGTGATAGAAAAAAATCTTAGTAATCTACGCACCAAAATCAAATCCAAGAGAGGAAAAAAGTTAAAATTTGCAGGCCTGTGTGACATGAGCTAAAGCCATTTAATTTTGATCAAGGATTGGAAATTAGCCGAACTGGAGTACGGATCTCCTTAACAGACGACGGTGAATCGCTCGTGTTTGATGCGACCGTTATGGAAGTAAATATTTCAACAAATGCCAAGTGCTAGATTGAAGTCACATTTACAAACTAATACAAGCTTAAGAGAGCAACAGTAGTCATTATTAAAGGCAAGCAACAAAACGAAATGCTAGCCAAGATAATCTGGTGTAGATGATGGATTCAATGTGCCAGGCCATTCTATAAATGTGTGTAAAACCTACGTTTGTTGTATAATATCGTTACGTATTACATCCTCCGTACACGAAATACGGAACGGTTTCATGTAAAGTATGTTGCTTAAAGTAGGTATTTATCAATTACAAAACCTAGATTAATGTCTACCTTGAGTCTACATTACGAATTCTACGAGCATTTGTACCTACTCGTATGCTAAGATATTTACTGGATGTATTTGCATTGTCTATTTAATGATAGCTCAAACTCAAAGATATCGAGGAGTCATCTTTCGACTTACATAGGTACTGACCGGTCATGATTATTAGAAAGTACCTGTGTAATATGAAGTGAACCGAGGCACTGCCCAGTAGGTACCTACACGATGGAGAAGTTTTCGTTGTGGAATGATTAAAGGCTTATCATGATTCGGGAAATCGGGCAAGATTACTCCATGCGGACAATGTGACACAGGGAATCGACACTGGGGGCCATAGTCTCATTCTGTACCGTTATGGATCAAAAGGAGATAGCTGGGCAAGTCCGCGAGGGAGCCGATATCGCCCGGCGAAGAAGACTAAGGAGTCGTCTCCCCGGCCTCCTAAGCTTCGCGTTTACCTGAGGCGTAACATCTGCATCGACCCCTTCTGAGATATGGGTCTCCCACCCATCCATTTCATACTGCCCCGAGAAGGACAATTGTTTGGATGACCTCGATTCCCGTACGATCCGCCGAGTAGTTGCGGGGGAGCAGCGGATGAGCAAGCAAAAGCAATTTCGCGGGCTCTCCGTTTTTGCTAATATCACCGAGGTAGAAATCTTACATAATCCGATCTCTTCTCCCAGAAGTCGGGTATTTGTTGAAGATTTCCTCTACGTCAACAAAAAACTAAAAGATTTTCTACCTATTAAAGCTCTTCTAGCGATGACTTGCTAGTTTTAAAAATACCAATTTTATTTTTACCATTGATATTTAATATTTATTAAAATAAAATAAAATAATTGTTATATTTAATTATTTAAGGCAGGTTTACGACTTACGCAAGAATGTAAAGAAACTTTAAAAAAATGAAGTCAATTATTATTTTTAATATAATAATAGGTAAGTATTATTAAATTAAAGAATAAAATTAAAGTATAGGTAGGTACCTATGCCAATAGCAGTAGCTCACGGCTTTGTCAAAGTAAAAATAAATAAGTACCTACCTATAGTACAATTTTTTTAATAGGTACACCATTCAGGAGCATAATTTTATAAAATCTGTAATTAAAGGTTCCGAATAATACTGAAATTTGTGCTAAATTTCGTTTTATAGATATTATTATATCGTCGTAAATTTCTTTTACATAGAATACGAGATTATAACACAAGAATAAATATTATAGATTAACATTGTAGAGCGACCTGTCACATCAATCAATTGCACATAGAGCAAGATCGAGCAGTTAAGTTTAAATTAGCAATGTTAAAGATAATGACTCGTCGATTGTTTATTAATTATACTATTATTATTGCAATAATTATTACCTTAAGTTAATTATTTGTAGGCATTTCTTGTTATTTTAGTAAATATTATTTAAATTTAGTGTGTTGAATAAATAATATTATTTTATTACCTTTTCCTCGGTGTCAGCCCCGGTAACGTAATAAATATAATTAAGACAAATAATGTGCAACACTAAATCATTGATAATCATAATGCCAATTTAGTTATAATTTTATTAAATAGTTCTATGTTATGGACTTCCTTTAATTTTTATATACAGCACTCATTCACTAAACAAAATTAAACTTTCAATAACGATATAATCTTTTAAAATCCTTTTTATTACCATTTTGGCATACTGTTTAGATGGAATTACTAATTTCCTTCTTTAATTGCACCAAACGGTAAAACAAAAAACTATCGTCAAGACGTTAGGCAAAAGAGAGAGTTACGAACGGAATAAAATATAACAAGGATAATTCCCGGTGCCGGGTCGCCTAACCATGAGCAAAAAGCGCACACGCACCCCACCCAATGTATATCTAAATAGCGTTTCGTTTATCAATTTTTCTCTTAACACAAGTTACTATACTTAACTTTAAGAAAATAAAAAAAAAACATTAAAACATTTGAATAGCTCAATATGTTTTAATGATAAAAATTTAAAGGACATTTTTTATCACATAAGTATGTTTCATACGTACATTGAGTGCGTCAAGTAAATGATACTAAACGTTTACCGATATTGACGCAGTGACACAAAGAGTCAGTGACAGACGGCTATCAAATGTCAAACTCAGTCAAATTCGCCGTTCTTCAAAAGCTTTGTTATTTATTGGATTTAATGCCACAAAAACAAATTGAATTTGTCCTTACTACCTGTAGTTTAGAATACTGTAATATTAATAAGTATAGATACAGAGCAGAGCAGTAATTTTAATTTTAGGCTTCAGCTGATATATTAGTGAGTTTATAAACTTTTTAATCTTAGCACTAACAGTTAACGGCAATATTGATTCACTTCAAAACATTTTTTTTCATTTAAACAGTTTTATTTAGTAGAAAATTATTTTTTAAAGTTAGATTTATGAAACAGGTTAGGTTAGAATAAAGTTTTTAATCATTTTTATGTGCTTAACAATAATATTATTCATATAACTATAGATATTTATATTTGAATATGCATAAAACTTTTATTGTTTGCAATAAAAAATTTATTAAATTTTAGTACCTGTAAAAATATGTATTGCCTATTTGTAAGCGAACATGGCTTTAACCTTTTTCTATTTATTTACAGTTATTTGCTTACTTTCACCAGAACTTATATGTCATAAAAAGACAAAACGATATAAATTCATTACCAAACCTAATCCTAATTCAAGAAAAATATGCTTAAAAATTGATCAGACATTAAAAGGTTACAACTTTTCTATTAACTACATTTCAAATATACTAAGTGTTTTTATAATTGACACTTAAGTTTATAGCATTTGTTTTCAGCTCGGCATAAAACATGTTTCCTTCGTCCAGATACAGGGCCTTGCAGAGCTGACATTATTCAATGGTACTATGATGTGCGTCAGGCAAAATGTTACCGCTTCTTCTGGGGTGGATGCCAGGGTAATGGCAACAAATTTGAGACTAAAGAAGACTGTGAAAGATATTGCTATTTAAATAACACTAATGCACATAGTAAGCACACTTTTTATAAAACTCAAATTTATATCAGGCAAATACAATTTCAGGCTAAACTATTTTGGCCGAATAAGTTTGTTAAATGTGTCTTTGAATGTAATAGTTAAGGCAAAGGCAGGCAAAACTAATTTGGCCTAAGATTGGCTTGACGGCTAAAGTATATATTGTCCAGAGACAATATGTACCTATTTACACTGAGATGGTACAGTAAGAAAAAGAAATAAACATCCATGATCACTATTAAGTACTATTTTAAAATTGTACCTAATTGTAATTCCACAATTTATTTATTGTCATTTAAATTCTTTACACTTTTTGGCTTCAGATAAAAAAAACAGCCAAAGTCACTTGGCTATTTTTTTTTATTTTGAAGCCATTATTGCCATTTTGAAGAAATTTAAAAGCCTATTGATTACAAAAATTAGAAACCAAAATTATCAAATGAATGAGAATATTGAATATTGTGTGGGTTATTTGTTCTACTGAAAAAAAAAACACATTTTTTACTTATGCTGTGTGTGTGTATAAACATTATCTTTCTTTGGATAACTGTTATTATTCTTTTACTTTGTATACAATTTTTACTTTGTATACACTTGTATACAACTAAGTTTATAACTACATTACTGTTTCAGGTGAAATTCCACATTTTTGTTCACTTGCATTTGATTACGGAAACTGCTTTGGCTACTTCAATCGTTGGACTTGGGATCCTTTGACAAAGTAAGTTTTACTATTTTATCACAGAACAATTTTTAAATGATTATTTATTGGTTTTTGAATTTTGGGTAATTTTTATTATCTTAACAACTGTATGTTAGAGAACTTCCAATTTAATTATTATAAGTTTAATGAGCAGTTTTGGCTTCTTGAGACTGTTCCATTTTTTTAAGTAAAACATTTGAGTAAATTTTACTGACCAACATTTGTAGGCATGACTTATAAGTATACTCAGAACGAATTACAGTTTTCTATAACTTTAAATCACTTAGCTATGATGTAGACAGACAGATGAAGTGATTAAAATATTAACAGTTGATATTCTAAGTTCTCTTATAACTTCTTTGATGCAGTTTGCCAATGTATCTCATATAATACATATGCTAACAAATCTCACTTTCGCTATATTTTCGAAAAATAACATTTTTGTGTACTAAAAAAAAGCCACACAATTTCAGTCATTTTGATAAAACTCCATTATAATATTAAAATTGAATGAATAAAAATACATTACAATGTGTTTTAAACCACATTCAGTCCATTGGCTGTAAAACTAGCTTATTTGTGCCAGCTCAACCAACACAGTGCGATACTCACAGAAAAGTACTTATGATAAAATATTATTAGTATAGCTGTGTACTTCCCGTGGACTGCTTGCTTATTTTCACGCTACTTTATAACAAAGAGTATACTTAGTGTTAGTGACATTACAGACTAACTCATAAAAATATAATTTTATTCTAGTTTTTATTAATATGTGTTTAAAAAGTTTAAATTTAAACTGTTACTTTTTCAGATCCTGTAGAAGACGGCTGTATTCGGGGTGTGGCGGAAACCAAAACAATTTTCAAAGCCGCATTGAATGTATGTCCACATGCTTAAATCCTCCTAACAACACCCTCAATCGGAGTCATATGTTCACAACTTGTATTCCAATAGTTGTAAATGATATTCATTAAAGAATACATTTACTAAATCACACACTTTTGAAGATGGAAATAATACAAGTACATTTGCTTATTTAAAATTTTATTTCATTTTTTGTGACATAAAATTGTAATATGTGCTGTAGTTTAAATGTGATGAAATTAGTTTCTTAGTGATTAAATTAGTTTTGTTTTACTGCTAATGTCCGCAACATTATGAAGTAAGAGAATGATGTTTTTATTATCTGTAAAGATATTACATTTAAATACATTAATTATATTGAGTATTATTTCACTTAATCTCAATCAGTTAGACAATGTTATAGTTAAACATTACTACAAAATAACACAATTATTCGAACTCTGAAACTAAATTAAGTTTATGTTTTGCTTACCAAGGCCATGGTTTGTACTCCAACATCTACCATATCTATAGCTTTAATGCTGAGTGATCTCTGACTTTTCAAAAGTATTATGTAGACCATCTTTCTGTTTGATGTGTCCATACATTCCCATGGTACAGAGTATACAGCATCGATTAATTGATCACTCTAGAATTTAACGATTTATAAGAATAACATTTGATTAAATTAAAGTTATAATCCTGACATTCTTAACATATTAAAAGCGATTATCTGCCTTTTAGAATCCAGATATGTTCGTCATTATATTAAAATGGGATTTTTTGGCTTTACTTATATGCCTACGAACGCTTTTTTATCTCTTTGTGAAACGGATGTAAAAAAAATCCTTACTCGAAACTCTTTACAAGAAGATCGATAATAATTATTACACGCACAAATGTACCTACATACAAACAAAAAGAAAAACTATTCTTAAGTTGTTGGTTAATATATTAACCAACAACTTAAGAAGAAATTGTACTATTAAGATATTCTTTTAAATATAGTTATGTAATTATTGTACATTTAGAAAAAAACTTGTATGTATTTTTATTGCTTTTATAAAGCCCTAATAAAGTAATATTACTGTCATACAATTGGCAATATGTTACATTCACACCCGCAGCCGTAATTGCGATCAAGTCGGTACCTGCAGTAATTAAGTACACTTCATTGCGAGTACGTTATTGGCATTCAATTAACGAGGAAATTTATAGAGAGTAATGAAATTCATACGCATGTCGAAACTTTAACAAAGGCTGGCAAATATTGAAAAAAAAAGGATAATTTGATGTGCAGATATAATTTTTTATGAAACGCCTTTTTACATATTAGTTATTTTGGAGTATACGAGGGTGGTCTGAAAAGTTTCCAACCTAACACAGATGCAAAAATTTTTTCTAAATGTTTACTTTTATTTTTCAACGTAGTCCCCTTGTAACTCTACACACTTTTTTCAGTGATTCTTCAGTGATTCTAAAATAATCTTTCACAAAGGTGGTTGTCTCTTTACTTGAGGACAATCTCTCTACCCCGAACGAAATTTTTAGATGAAGGAACTAAAAGAAGTCGGTTGGAGTTAGATCTGATGAACAAGGCAGATAGTCAAGCAGCTCATAACAAAATTCATGGATTTTCGCCATGACAATCGTTGAGGTGTGAGTCGGCGCGTTGTCTTGATGTAACAAGATTTTCTTTTCTGCAAATGTGGCTGTTTTTTCGTAATTTCTGCCTTCATTTTGCCAAGTAAAGATGCGTTGTTTGTTCCTGTAATGGTTTTTCCTTTGTGAAGATAATTGATTAAAATAACTCGATAATTATTCCAAAAATCAGTCGCCATCACTTTCTCAGGCGAAAAAACAGTTTTTGCTTTTTTGGAGGCGGTTCCTCCTTTGCAGTTCACTGTTTGGATTAAATTTTGGTTTAGGGTGTATAATAGTGTATCCAAGATTCATCTACATTAATTAATCGGTGTCAAAACTCGGATTCATTTAAACAACTGTTGCATAAAAACTCTATGTCCAAAATGACTGAAACTTTGTTGAGAAACTGTCAACAGATGAAAAATAAAATTCAGTAGCTTTTCTTCTTCTTCACTAGATTTCTCCTTAATACCCAGCAGTGGGATATGTACAGGCTGTGTTACTACATTTCTCCATGTTGAGGTCGGAAACTTTTCAGACCAACCTCGTATATGTGAATAACGGCGTAGATCCGTTTTGGCTAAGGAATTATTAGATTTTAGTTACGGCAGCCAGCATAGATGTCGTTTATTATCATAGATAAGAAAAAAGAATGATAGCAATCGGTGCAGTGCCGTAACGGTGTACAATTAGTGGACACTTCTAACTATTAATAGAGGAAAGTCAGCATATTTGGGATACTTAAGGTAATGTGGAATACCTCGATATCTAGAAAAGTATAAAC